>PISX010022683.1:0-31234 GCA_004024625.1 Mellivora capensis
TTAGAGAATTTAGATTAGATTGGAACTCATTGAGAGCCTTGTGAACATCATCCCTGGTGGCTTTCAGTTCTGCCCTAATATTGTGAACATCATCCCTGGTGGCTTTCAGTTCTGCCCTAATCAATTCCGTTTGGTCATCCATGGCTTTTTCCAACCTAGCTATTGCCTGGATAATTGTTAGCCTGAATTCCCTTTCTGATATAATGTATATGTAGGTAGCCATTAGCTCCATTGCAGAGGGCCCATCCTCTGAATTTTTCTTCTGCTGGCCATTCCTCCTCCTAGTCATTTTGGTGAGAGATGGACGCATGGCTGTAGGTGGATGTATCTACCTTGGTGCAGTGAAGGTGCACCCTGGAATGCTTCTGAGCAATCAAGAGTCCCCACCCAAATGAAAGAAAAAAAGAAAGAGAGAAAGCAGAAAAAGAGAGAGAGAGGAAAAAGAAAGAAGGATAAAAGAGATGGCTCAGCCCAAATGGGTCCCAAGGTAAGGTTTGTGAAGTATACAAAGAAATATAGACAAACAAAAAAGACTGTTAAATGTATATGACGAGAGAAGGAAAAAAAATGTACGTATATATGTAGAAGCAAAACAAAAAAACAAGCAGACAAACAAAAAAAGAACCTCATCAAAAAGAACCCTAAGTATAAGATTTATATACTACCAGGACAAACACAAATATATAAAAATACTGGTAGGAGAAAAACATGGGAGAGTGGTTGTAAATTCTCAGTGTGGGCAAGGAAGGTTATTTTGATTCTTCCTGGATGTATCTTGATATCTTTTTAAAGGGATACAACTTTCCTAAGATAACAGGGGATTAAAAATTGGTTTACTTATAGGGGTAGCATTGATTGGGGAAAGGGGGTTACCTTGAAGTTTAACTCTATATGAATATTAGCAAATAAAAGTAAAGAAAAGAATGATCTAAACTAAACTAAAGTGAAATTTTAAAAAAATTAAAAAATAGAAAAGCAAAAGAAAAACATGGGTATATGTATCAAAAAGTTCAGGTTAAAAGGTTATTATGGAATTTGATGTACTGGACATCTCACTGTGATGGTAAATAGGCTAAAAAAATCTATATATAAAAAAATAAAAAATATTTTAAAAAATTAAAAAATGAACCAGAATAGTGGGAACGAATTAAAAATTAAATGTTGTATCTATGAAGTAGTACTGATTGTTGTCTTCTTGGCTGGTTAGCTTTCTGGGGGAGGAGCCTGCTGCATGGGTTTTCAGGCAGTGTTTCATGAGTTAAGTCCTCCTGCCCCCATCCAGGGGGTGGGCTCTGAGGAAACCAGACCTTCAGGCTTTTGTTCTCTGGAGGTTTTTATGTCTGTTTGTTTGTTTTCTCTCCCCTTGGCAGCTCCTGATGGTTCTTGGAGGTTTAGAGGAAAGCAAACTGCACCCAGACCTCCCTCCCAGAGAGAAGCCCCAGTCTGTTCCCCTCTGGGTGCTGCAGAGCAGGTTCCCAGCCTAGATCTCTGGGGACACCTGTGCGTCCTGCTTGTACTCAAAACCACAACAGCGGCAGCTGTCTGGGCAGCTCCAGACCGCCAGAGAGGTGCCAAGCAGCAATCACACACTGAGATTTTCCCACTGGCCCGGGCTGGGAGCGCTCAGACTTTCCCGGTGTGAGAGTGCCCAGCTGGAGCTGCCGCGCGCCTCTCTCAAGGGAGGGGGTTGAGCGCCTCTCAGGCTCTGCTGGCGAGGTGCTGAGCACGTGTGGGGACTGCAAAAAGGCTGTTTCTGCCCCACGTGGGTCCCAGCCCCTGCCACATGCCAAGCGCCCTTAGGAGGTCTCCTCGTGGCTCATGGACCAAGACCTGGTTTCTCTGCTGCACTCTCTGGCTCAGCGCCAGGGGTGTCTGTCTTCCGTGGGGGACTTAAGCCCCTGTCCCTAACCATTTCAATTCCCACAATTTCCCCCTGAGATCCTTTGCTCTTTTTGAGTGCCCTCTATCAGACTTCAAGTTAATGCTGGTCCCCAGACTCAGGGCACTCTCCTATTGGGGTATTACTTCCCAATGGGTCGCCTCTGGTGGCTCCCTCCCCCTTTTGTTTATCTTCAGATCCCAGTCTGGCTTTCCCACTCCGCTTTACCTGCCCACTGGTGTCCTCTGCCCCCTTAGAGATCCTGACATCCCACTGGCGTCTTCTGCCCCTGTAGAGATCCTGACATGTAGAATTCTGATCTCAGGCTGATTTCATGGGTGATGGGATTTCCTTAGTAGGTAATCAGCTCACTTTAGGGGACAGGTTGAACCAGCGCCTCCTCCTAGTTCCCTGCCATTTTGTCTCTCCTACTTTTGAAATTTATTTTCAGTGTTCCAGAATTCATTGTTTATGCACCACACCCAGTGCTCCATGTAATACATGCCCTCCATAATATCCACCACCACACTCACCCAACCTCCCACTCCTTGCCCCTCCAAAACCCTCAGTTTGTTTCTCAGAGTCCACAGTCTCTCATGGCTTGTCTATCACTTCTCCAATTCACTTCTCCATGACAATTCACTTCTCCTCTCCATCTCCCCATGTCCTCCAGTTATTCCTTATGGTTTTCCCTAATTCTTTCTTGTGGTTTACTTCAACTTTCATAGTATTATAATCTGAAAATATGCATGGTATGATTTCAATCTGTTTATACTGGTTGAGGCCTGATTTGTGCACCAGTATGTGATCTATTCTGGATAATGTTCCATGGGCACTTGAAAAGAATGTATATTCTGTTGTTTTAGGTTGAAATACCTGAATATGTCTGTTAAGTCCATCTGATCTAGTGTGTCATTCAACGGTCTTGTTTTCTTGTTGATCTTCTGCTTAGATCATCTGTCCATTGTTGTCAATGGGATACTAAAGTCACTTACTATTATTTTATTATTAACAGTGAGTTTCTTTAGGTTTGTTATTAATTGATTTATATATTTGGCTACTCCCAAGTTAGGGGCATAAATATTTATAATTGTTAGATCTTCTTGTTGGATAGACTCCTTTTATTATGACATAGTGTCCTTCTTCATCTCTTATTACAATCTTTGATTTAGAATCTAGTTTTCTTAATATAAGCATGGCTACTAAAAGTTTCTTTTGATGTCCATTAGCATGATAACTTGCTCTCTAACTCCTCACTTTCAATATGGATGTGTCTCTATGTCTAATATGAGTCTGTTATAGACATATCAATGGATCTTGCTTTTTTATCCACTCTGATACCCTACATCTTTGATTTCAGCATTGAGTCCATCTACATTCAGAATGATTATTAATAGAGATGAACTTAGTGTCATTGTATTACCTGTAAAGTCACTGTTCCCTTAGATTGTCTCTGTTCCTTTCTAGTCTTGGTTGCTTTTGGTCTCTCTTTCCTGCTCAGAGGGTCCCCTTTTGCATTTCTTGCAGAGCTGGTTTAGTGGTCACAATCTGATTTAGTTTTTGCTTGTCATGGAAATTCTTTATCTATATTTCTATTCTGAATGACAGCCTTGCTGGATAAAGTATTCTTGGCTGCATATTTTTTCCCATTTAGCACATTGAATATATTATCCGATTGCTTTCTGGCCTGCCAAGTTTCTGTAAGTATGCCTGCAGTTAAGCTTATTGCCTACCTTTGTAGGTTAAGGACCTTTTGTCACTAGCTGCTTTTAGAATACTCTCTTAATACTATAGAGAGGAATACTATATTAAGAAGGGGTCCTCACTTTCCATGGCCTGGCACTTCAGGAAGTGTTTCTGGTGTATGCTGTGTGCACTCTGCTGTTGTATCTTGGCTGCTCTTTCCCACAAAGCAGTCCTCTGCAGAGTTTCTCCCTTCTAGCAGTGGGGAGTGTTTGTACTTTTAACTAGGTGTGGTTTGATTTGTTAGTTAAGATAAGACTGAATAATAATAATAATAATAATAATTTTAAAAAGCTTATCCAAGAGAAGAGAAAAGGAAAAGGAACAAAAAAAGGCAAACAGAAAAACAAAAAACTAAAACAAGACTCCAGAGAAAAATAAAAAAGGAAAAAGGAAAAGAAAATAATGTCTGATTCAAAAAATGATAAATGAAACACATAAACCAATAAATCCACAAAAAACTATAAACCTGATTCTAAAGAAAAAGAAAAGAAAAAAAAATGAAATGAAATAAAGTAAATAAAATAAAATGAAATAAATAAAATTTTGTTTTAAAAAATGAAGTTTGGTCTTATTTCCACCAGAACTGGATGTGACACTTTAGAACATTCTATGATCAGTAGACTTGGTGTATGCAGGATGCGTGTGCTCATCTTCTGGAGGAGAGGCCTGCTGCACTGGCTGGGCTCACAGTCAGACCAGCGCCGGTAAAGATGCCCTTGCTGGGCTCAGGGGGCATGGATTGTTGTAAGTGGCTCCAGCCTCCACTCAAGATGCTGCATTTCTTGGTGGGCATGGGTGGGGTTGTGGAAGATGAAGTCATAGCACTCTCTCCTCCCTGGGGACAGGAACTCACGACTGTCACTGTTCAGAGGCTTTCTCACAAAAATGAACAATCTTCCCTCTTATGTCCTAAGCTTTTGTCAAATCCCTGCCCTCAACCTGTCTGTGCCTGGACAGTCTGCACACCTGGAGCCACAAATCTTTTGTGCTTTATCTTTGGCTGAGAGCTGGGATTTAAAAATCTAAATCCTAAAGAACCAGGCAAGTGTGGACCCACTCTCTTCCCCTGGAAGAGATCCTTGTAGCACTATTCTTGACACCATTCTGTCTCAGAAAAGCAGTCACCTGCCTCTGCAGGGGCCCGGAGTTTATGGTGAAGCACAGAGAAGAGCTGCAACCAGGTTATCTGCCTTCTGTGCTCGCTTCTATCTCCTGCTGCTGAACAGCCACTCAGTAGCATCCAGTGGGCCTTTTGTCCTTGGAGAAGCAATACACTCTCTTCCAAATGTGTTCCAGTTCTCTCCCAGTTTGACCCAGGGGATCTGTACACCACAGTGCCTTATGGAACCCTACATATAGCTTCTCTTCCACTGTCTCTTTGACTTCTTTCCTTGAAAAGGGCTTCCTTCTCTCCGTAGCACCACAGATTTTTCTCACCCCAATTCATGTCTCTGAACCCTTCATCTGTTACACTCTCTCCCTCTAATTGTGCAGATTGTTTTCTTAATCCACAGATTGATTTCCTAGTTGTTCAAAATGATTTGATATTGATCTACCTGTGTTTGAGGGACAAGGCAAGCCCAGGGTCTCCCTAGTACTCCACCACCTTAACTCCTTCCCCCTAAAATAACACATGTTATAAGCAATCTAAATTTATATTAAAGCAAGAACATATTATTTGCTAGGGTTTTATTGTTGCTATCTTTTACTTACTGATTTCTAATTTCTTGAGATGTCATCAGAGAATGTCATCTCTAGGATAGGGATTTTTGAAATTTATTGAAAATTACATTTCTTGAATGTTATGTATGCACTTGAAAATAATGTTTTTGTTTGTTTGTTTGCTGGGGTGCATAAGTGCTTATTAGATTAATCAAATTTATCTATTCATTGTATTTTGAATAATTACTTTTACTGATATTTTAGTTTTCTTAATTTTTTTTTTATCAAGACTATACTTACATTCATGTGTTTTTAAGCAAATTTCTTCTTAAAGAGACAAAGTGCTTTACTCCAGAACACACTAAAATAAATGTTAGTGTATAACAGTATCATCTGGAACTCTTGGTAAATCACAGATCTCTTATCCCAGAGTTTCCAATTCAGTAGTTCAATGATGAGGCTTAGGAATTTGCATTTCTAAAAAATTCCTAGGTAATGCTGATACTGCTGGTCTAGAACCATTTTTGGAGAACCACTGCCCTAAAACAGGCTTTAAAAAAAAATCCGGTATGTTTATTACAATTAACTGGGGGATCTAAAAAATAAAAACACAAGTGTCATGATGTCAGTTAAATTTAAGTACCTCCCTTAAGAGCTTATCTCCAAATTATTCACATTGGGAATTAAGTCTTCAAATATGAATTTTGAGGGTTGGGGGATACATTCCAGTCCACAACAGTAACTATAAGTATATTATTGCAAAAATGTAATGTTGCATTCATAAAAAGTTTGCATTTTAAAAAATCGAGAATAAAGAAAGAACAAATTGCCATTTTGACATATTGAATAGCATCCGATATAATTAACTTAATCTCCAGATCCAGTCCTAACTTTTAAAGTAAAACTTATATTACAAACCCAAAATCGGTTTTAAATGACAAGCATATAGCACAATGAAATACAAGGGTTTGTTTTGTTTAAAGTTACATTGAGTTGCTTTACATTTTTGTGAATGAGTATTTGGGAAGTCAAAATACAAGTGTAGACAAAATTAACAAATCATTTAAAAGGGAGGGTGTGGGGGGATGGGTGAGCCTTGTGATGGGTATTAAGGACGGCACAGATTGCATGGAGCACTGGATGTTATACACAAAACAACGAATTATGGAGCACTACATCAAAAAAAAAATCTTCTGCAGTTCTTTCCTGCCAGATTATATAATTTGGTTTTACTTTAGCATTTGATTTTGGTAATTTCAAGGATACTGAGTGTATTGAAGAAATGAATGATAAAATAAAGGTTAATCTTCTAAAGTAATGTCAATTAAAGCATATAGGGAGACTGAACTCCACATATGTATACATAAACCTCAAGAGACAGAAATGTTGAGTTTATAGATATTGTTAAATTTTGTCATAATAAATTATAAATCATAGATTGTGGTCATTAAGGAGGTGGTATATTTCAGTATTTCTAGAAATCTTAGAAGTTCCATGTATAGATTGACAACATGCAAAAAACATCAAACAAAATAATTAGAAAGCAAGCAATGTAATCATTGAATGAATCTTGGTCCTGGCTGAAACTAGGGGGATAAAAATAGAGAGGTGATATACTAGTCACCATAGGTCAGCATTCTAAAATTCAAATGAAAACTTTTCATTCAGCTTGGAAATCTGAGCAGAAACATTTTAATTCCTCCCATCTCAGTCAACAGGACAGGAAACAAGGGTTGGAGTGGATGTGGAGAAAGGGGAACCCTCTTACACTGTTGGTGGGAATGCAAGTTGGTGCAGCCACTCTAGGAAAAGGTGTGGAGATTCCTTAAGAAATTAAAAGTAGAGGTAACTTATGACCCTGCAATTGCACTACTGAGTATTTACCCCAAAGATCCAGATGTAGTTAAAAGAAGGTCCATATGTACCCCAGTGTTCATAGCATTAATTCCCACAATTGCCAAACTGTGCAAAGAGCCAAGATGCCCTTCAAAAGATGAATGGATAAAGAAGATATGGTCCATATATACAATGGAATATTATGCCTCCATCAGAGAGGATGAATACCCAATTTTTGTATCAACATGTATGGGACTGGAGGAGATCATGCTGAGTGAAACCAAACAAAGAGTATCAATTATCTTATGGTTTCACTTACTTGTAGTGTATAAGGAATAACAGGGAAGACATTAGGAGAAGTAAAGGAAAAGTGAAATGCGGGAAATTGGCGCAGGAAATGAACCATGAGAGACGTGGACTCTGAGAAACAAACTGAGGGTTTTGGAGAGTAGGGGGGTGGGGAATAGGGGATCCTGGTGTTTGGTATTAAGGAGGCCACGAATTGCATGGAGCAATGGGTGTGGTGCATAAACAATGATCTTTGAACACTGAAAAAATAAAATTTTTAAAAAGTTCATTTTTTGGTATTGGGGAAAAATGGATACTAGGATTAATGGGATATCAACTTTTTCTATTTATTTTATCTGTTTCGATAATATACCATTTTAAGAATTCTCCCTTAAAAAATGAAAATAAAAACGAAAAATATAGATGAGTTTGTATAAATTTGGAGTAGAGAAAACCTTTTTAAACATAACATCAAAGATAAGGATGACCTTGATGTTTAATATTTGTATACAATAACATCAAAAAATAAAATAATATAAAGGAAGACAAGGAAAAATAATTTTAAAAATTGAAAGGCCAGTAAAGAATTGGGAAAAATTTCCCCCATGTTATAAGAAAGGGATATGTTGTTTAATACATACAGGGTTCTTAAAAACCAATAAAACAACAAATAGCACAAAGTAGATTCTAATCTTTGAGGTATAAGGCTTTGTCTTCGTTATTGCTTTATGTCTAGCTTCTAGCACATAGTATATACTTAAAAGTATTTTCTATGAGAGAATTTTTCAAGCAAGTAAAGAAAATGACCTCATAAACTTATCAAAATATTCAAGCTTAATAAGTAAAATAATTAAGTTAGTTTATTTCAAATTCAACTAAATAAAAATTCAAAAATTGATCCTTCTGCCTGGATTATCTTCTATTGTACTTAGAAAATCTCTCAAGCTTTAAGATACAATCCAATTATCATGTCATCTCTGAAATATTTTCTATTTCCCTCTCTCATTTTTAGTGCTATCAGGTGACCTTATATATTATCTTTTTGTTGAGTTTGTTTTGTTGTATTATAATTTAAGGACAAGTTTGTCCTTAATTTCTAACATTTCACTGTCATGTACTATATTATGTTTGTTACAGTTTTTTTTTAAACTGTGTTTTGAGGTATAATTTACATATTATAAAACTTGCATATTTCAATTGTATAACTCAATGTTTAGTAAATTTACAAAGTTGGCAGCGATCACCCTAATCCAATTTTTAAATGTTTCTATCACCTCACAAAGATCTCTCATGCCCATTTTCAGTCACTCACTGGTCCCACTCTTTTTTTTTTAAGATTTTATTTATTTATTTGACAGAGATCACAAGTAGGCAGAGAGAGAGGAGTAAGCAGGTTCCCTGCCAAGCAGACAGCCTGATGTTGCTCTTGATCCCAGGACCCTGGGATCATGACCTGAGCCGAAGGCAGAGGCTTTAACCCACTGAGCCACCCAGGCGCCCTGTTCCCACTCTTAATGCATTGTGTTAGGTGTCATTATCTTTCATTCTTTTTTTTATCAATAGTAAAATAGTATTCCATTGTACCTACATACTATGTTTTGTTTATGGTAGGCATTCATTATCAATTTAAACAAGCTCTTCTTTACTGCTAGCTTGATTGTGATTGTTCTTTTTTTTTTTCCAAAAAGATACCTTTATTATAACAAAGGGATAGGACACATGGACAGAAAGACCTGCACTGGGATTGTGAGGAATAACTGTTTATATACTTTTTAGTTGGTGGAGGTTAGGGATAACATAAGTATCTAAAGAATTTGTGCATGATAAAAGCAAGGTCTCCAGGACCTTGGAGGTCTAGCTATTGTTAATGTAAGGTTGCTTTTTATCTTTAATGAAACATCAACAGTAAAACAGCCATGAGTTCCTTGAAGAATGTCAAGCTCTTAATGTGTCAGGGATTTATCAGTGGACTGCATGACTTAATTTTAGCTACATTTCTCTTGCCTTTGTCCTCCTCATCATTTCCACACTGAAATGCCTTGACCCTTAAATCTTTAAGGTTGCTAAGGGTGGAAGGTCTTCTAACTTCTTCCTGCTAAATAGGGACATAGAGATGTCCCTACCTATAGGTCAACATCAGTCTGTTGAGGATGTAGGAGTTATGAAAGGCAGAGGCAGCTGAGTGCAAGGTAGGCAGCATATATGAATCTCCTGGGGCAGAAAGGATCATCTCTCAGCTTGAAGTTATGGCAGTAAAGAAGTCTCAGTGCCAGGCAGAGACATTGGAAAAAACAGCAAAAGATTGTTAAAATTATTAAGAGAAAAAGAATAACAGTAAAGAGACCTTTGATAATTGACCAAAATGAATGGACATTGTTTCTTGACATTATAAAATTCTTTTTTTTAATTTATTTATTTGTCAGAGAGAGAGAGCGAGAGAGCCAGCACAGGCAGACAGAGTGGCAGGCAGAGGCAGAGGGAGAAGCAGGCTCCCTGCTGAGCAAGGAGCCCGATGTGGAACACGATCCCAGGACGCTGGGATCATGACCCGAGCCGAAGGCAGCCGCTTAACCAACTGAGCCACCCAGGCGTCTGACATTATAAAATTCTGACAAAATGTTCTACTTTTTTGTGTGTCAGGAACTTTTGATGTAGCATGAATTTATCTATTTCTTGTGGATATAATTTGTCCTTACAGATCTTTTAATCCAGCTCATTCAATAGAGGTCTACATTTCTTCCATCATTATTAATTTATTTACATTTTAATTTATGATTCAATATGTGTAATTTTCCACAGAAAATTATTCAATTAATTTAGTTTTTTTTGTCATGGAGTTGGACTGGTAATATTATATATTTTTTTATTTAAAATCATCTTTTAAGTTTTACAGTTCTCATTGTAAAACAAATACTAAATTATATAAAGAAAACAATCATCTGGATTTTGAACACTTAATTTTAACAAACATTATTTTTTTTAAAAGTCAATATTTTTATGAACGTTCTTCCTGGTATCTCTCTGTGATGATACATACATCCCAAAACACAATCTCACAGAAATACACAAACACACTTCAAACAAATAGGCTCATAAGCATGTTGCACTTCTGTAATCTGATTTTAACATGCAACAGTAAGTCCTGGACACATTAGCAAGTATAGAAGAAACCTAAAGCTTTTTTTTTTTTAATTAAACAGTAGTTGATCATTTTCATATGCATATGCATATATGCTGATTTTCTTTATCAGCATCTCTTTTATGGATATTGTTTCCTATGTTTAATCTTTAAAAATAACAACAGGCTTATGCTCACTTCTTACCTACCTTTTTTTTTTAACCTCTTACCTACTCTTAAAAGACTAAATTTTAATGTTATGGATTTAAAAAACAAATATTGAGCATATTTTAAATTTATATATATAATTGCTATCCTGCCTTCCAGAACTATTTTGCCAGTTTAAATTCCTGATAACAGTATACAAATGAATTAATTTTTCTTCATTATTGACTTAATTATGTCTTTTCAATATTTCTTATGTTGAAAATATTTTAGGTAAATTATATTTCACTGTTTATACTATTATGTAATTGATTATTAGTGAGGCCAAATACATTCTCATATCTTAATAATAATCTATATTCCTTTTGTGAATTTTCTATTCATATCCTTTATTTTTATTGGATTTTTCATTGATTCTGTTTAAAATAATTTTTATTGGTTATAAATATTTTCCTCAGCTTTTCATTTGTCATTTAAAAACTATATAGTGTTGAACAGACCAAATTTACTTTGTTTTTAAAAATGTCTTTAATTTTTAGAGAAATTTTTATTTTATACAAAATTGAGTAAAAAGTATAAACATTTCCTATACACTTCCTGCCCACACATCTGCATAACCTCTTCCACTATCAATATCCTCTATGAGAATGGTACATTTGTTATAATTGATGAACCTATATTGACATGTCTTTATCATCCAAAGACAATAGTTTCCATTGGGGTTCACTTTGGATATACAGTGTATGGGTATGAACAAATGTATGCCATGCATCTACAATTATAGTATAATACAAAGAAGTTTCATTGCCCTAAATATCTGCTATGCTCTGCCTATTCATTCCTGTCTCTCCCCACCCCTGGCAATCCCTAAGGTTTTTACTGTCACCATAGTTTTACATTTTCCAGAATGTCATATAGTTGGAATCATATGGTATGCAGCCTTTTCAGATTAGCTTCTTACACTTAATAATATGCATTTAAGTTTACTCCATTTATTTTCAAGACTTGACAGCTCATTTGTTTTTAGTGCTGAAGAGTATTTCCTTGTCTGGATGTACCACAGTTTGTTTGTTCATTCACTTACTAAAGAATATCTTGGTTTCTTCCAAGTATTGGAAATTATGAATAGAGCTATTTCAAACATTTGTATACAGATTTTTGTGTGGATATAAGTTTTCAAACTGGATCAATTTATAAGAAAGACATCTAGAGAGGAAGAAAGGAACTATAAAATAGGCAGAAAAAATTAAGATGATATTAACAAGTCTTTACTCATCATTTGTTACTTTAAAATAGATTAAATGTTCAAATCAAAAGGCCTATAAAGTAGCTGGATGGATAAAAATATAGGGCCCAACAGTATGTTGCCTACATGAGAGTCACTCAGCTTTAAGGACACATATAGGGTCAAAGTGAAGGGAAAGGGAAATAAATACACATGCAAATGGAAATTTTAAAAACCATGAGTAGCTAAATTTATATCAGATAAAATAGACTTATAAGTCAATAATTGGAATAAGACATAGGAGGTCTTATAAAATGATAAAAGAGTTCATTCATCAAGAGGATATAACAATCTTAAATCACAAGAAAGAACATCAAAGCTGGAAGCATCATACTTCCTGATTTCAGACTATACCACAAAGCTATAGTCATCAAAATAGCATGGTAGTGGTATAACAGACAGATAAACCAATGGAACAGAATAGAGAGCCCAGACATTAATCCATTCACATATGATCAACTAATATTTGAGAACAGTACCAAGAATACACAATGGGTGCATGTGCCTCTTTTAATCACTATTTTTCTATCCTTTGGATAAATACCTAGAAGTTCCATTGTTGGCCTGTAGGGTAGTTCTATTTTTAACTTTTTGAAGAACCTCCATATTACTTTCCAGAATAGCTGCACCAGTTTGTACTCTCACAAATGGTGTAAGAGGGTTCATCTTTCTCTGCATCCTTGCCAACATCTGTTTGTTCCTGAGTTGTTAATTTTAGCCATTCTGACAGGTGTGAGGTGGTTTCTTATTGTGGCTTTGATTTGTATTTCCCTGATGCCAAATGACATTGAACATATTTTCATGTGTCTGTTAGCCATTTGAACGTCTTCTTTGGGGCACATGAACACTAATGTTTATAGTAGCAATGACCACACTAGCTAAAATATGGAAAAGCCATATGTCCATCTACAGATGAATGGATAAAGAAGATGTAATACGTATATACATATCATATACATATAATATGTATATATATAATAAATATATACATATCTGATATGTATATATATACAAATATATTACATATATTTGCCATATATATGGCAAATCTATTTATATAAATATATATATAGGCAAAAATATATATAGGCAAATGGCAAGAGTTCATTCTTTTTGATGGCTGAGTAATATTTCATATATTTAAATTGAAATTGAAAATTTTAATAATATTATATAAATATTATATTTCTTATATATTATATTATTTATATGAATTATATAATATATTTTATATATTATATTATTACAATAATAAATTTAAATATGTAAATATATATTTAACATATATAAATGAAATACTACTCAGCCATCAAAAAGAACTGACTTGGAGCGCCTGGGTGGCTCAGTGGGTTAAAGCCTCTGCCTTTGGCTCAGGTCATGATCCCAGAGTCCTGGGATCGAGCCCCACATCGGGCTCTTTGCTCAGCGTGGAGCCTGCTTCCCTTCCTCTCTCTGGCTGCCTCTCTGCCTTCCTGTGAGCTCTGTCTGTCAAATAAATAAATAAGATCTTAAAAAAAAAAAAGAACTGACTCTTCCCATTTGCAATGATGTGGATGGAACTAGATGGATTTTATGCTAAATGAAATAAGTCAGAGAAAGACAAATACCATATGATTTCATTCACATGTGGGACTTAAGAAACAAAACAGATGAACATAGGAGAAGGGAAGGAAAAACAAAATAAGATAAAAACAGAGAGGGAGGCAAATCATAAGAGACTCTTAACTATAGGAAACAATCTGAGGTTACTGGAGTGGAGGTAGGTGAAGATATTGGGTTAATTTGGATAAGGGGTATTAAGGAGGGCACTGGATGTAATAAGCACTGGGTGTTATATTCAATTAATTAATCACTAAATTTCACCCCTGACACTAATAATACACTACACATTAACTAAATTGAATTTAAATTAAAAAATTTAAAAAGAATACACAATGGGGAAAGATAATCTTTTGAATAAATGGTGCTGGGAAATTTGGATAACTACATGCAAAAGGATGATATTAGAGACCTATCTTACAGCATACACATAAATCAGTTCAAAATGAATTAAAGACATTAATTTAAGACCTGAAAACATAAAACTCTCACAGAAAAAACATAGGATGAAACTTCTTGACATTGGTCTTGGCAATGATATTTTGAATAGGACACCAAATGCTCAGGTACAATAATCAATCAGGTAACAAATAAGTGGGGCTACATTAAACTAAAAAGCTTCTGCATAATAAAGGAAACAATCAACAAAATTCAAAGGAAACCTATGAAGTGAAAGAAAATATTTGCAAACCATTTATCCAGTAAGGGGTTAATATCCAAAATATATAAGGAACTCATATCACTCAATACATAAAAAAAAGAAAACAACACATGGGCAAAGGATTTGAACAGATGTTTTCTCAAAGATCATACATAAATGGACAATAAGTACATGAAAAGAGGCTCAACATCACTAATTATAGGGAAAATGAAATCAAAACCACAGTGAAGTATCACCTCACACTTGTTAGAATGGCTATTATCAAAAAAACAAGAGCTAACAAGTGTTGACAAGGATGTAGAAGAAGACAGTCCCTATACACTATTGACAGGAATGCAAATTACTATGGTCATTATGAAAAACAGTATCAAGTTTCTTCAAGAAATTAAAAATAGAATTGCCATATGATCCAGCAATCTCACTTCTGGGTACATATTTAAAGAAAACAAAATTGGTATCTCAAAGAAATATCTGTACTCCCATATTCATTGCAGTATTATTCACAATAGGTAAGATATGGTAACAATCTAAATGTCTGTCATGGATAAAGTGGTATGTGTTGTTGATGATGATGACTATTCAGCCATCACAAAAAATATAATCCTGCCATTTATACCAACATGGATTAATGTGTAAGATATTACAATATGTGAAGTTAGCCAAAGACAATGATCTCATATATATGGGAATCTTAAAAAAAAAAAAAAAAGTCACATGTATAGAAACGGAAAGTACAATGGTGGGTATCAGGTAATAGTTGATGGAGGGAGGATGGAAAGATTCTGGTCAAAGAATATATGTCTTGAGTTATATAATGAATAAACTCTAAGGATCAGCATGGTGATTATAGTTAATAACACTGTTTTGTGTATTGAGATTTGCTAAGAATGTAAACCTTAAACATTCTCACCACAGAAATAAAGATAACTCTGTGAGGTGATGGATGTGTAAATTAACCAGATTGTGGTAATCCTTTCATTAAGTATATGCATGTCTGATTGCTACGTTTCACACTTTAAAGATAACTCAGAGGGAGAAGCAGACTTCCCACTGAGCTGGGAGTCCGATGCGGGACTGGATCCTGGGACTCCAGGATCATGACCTGAGCTGAAGGTAGTTGCTTAACCAACTGAGCCACCCAGGTGCCCCAATATTTTAAGTAAATTTGTCTTACTGTTGCCATTGTTTTTCTTTGTCTAAACTTTTCATATTTTTAAATTTCTTATATTTATAATATACTTATTAATTTTAAATGTTTTTATTAAAACATTTTTCCTGCACTCCTGTTATTTTTGTATTTTTAAGTAATTAAGTTGTTTCTTTAAAGAATAATTTAATATTTCTTTATTTTAGATTTAATATATATGTTTAAAATATAGAGAATCTCATTCCCATCCATGCTGAGTTGGTTTCTATTATACTCTGAATTTTCTTCCCTTACCCCAATTAAGAAATTACTCGTGATTTTTACCAAGTGGTTGACATGCTTTGATTTTCAATTTGTATCTGTCTGACATCAGTGTGGGGTATGTAGCGAATGAGAGTAATGTTAGAAAATTTGGTTGGGGACAACCAGATAACCATCTGTATAGACAGTAAGAAGAATGGATTTGAGTGAGTTCATGAGTTAGATTTAATAGGATTAAGCATATGATTGGTATAGTGAATGAGAAAATATCTGGTACAAGAGGAGAAGTAGTTGCAGGTAAAAAAAGAAATTTTGAATTTACAGGATCTGTATGATATCTATTTGGATATAAAGACATTAGAGCAAGGGGATCTATAACTTGTAAAAAGATTTAGATTAAAGATAATAGACTTGGGAAGGAAATCATTTGCTCTAGGAATCAGAAAATTATGGAGAAAAAAAATAGATAGCCATCGTGGGCATCCTGGAAAATACCTAAATTTAAGACACAAAGGAAGAGCAACATTTAGAAGAGTGTCTTCATCAATTTGGGCAGCTATACCAAAAATACTATAGACTGGGTGGCTCGAGCAATAAACATTGATTTCTCACAGTTCTGGAGGCTATAAGGCTAAGATCAAGGAGCCAGCAGATTTCTGTGTCTGATGAAATCTTGCTTCTTTTTTTTTTCAGATTTTATTTATTTATTTATTTATTTTAATTTCTTTTCAGCGTAACAGAATTCATAGTTTTACACCACAACCAGTGCTCCATGCAATGCGTGCCCTCCACAATACCCATGCTTCTTAATTGCAAATTACCAACTTCTTGTGTCTTCACATGGTGAAAAGGTTAGAGATATCTCTATGGTCTTTTATATGATCATTAATCCTGTTCATGAGGACACCAGTGTCATGACCCAATTATTTCCCAAAGCCTCAACCTCCTAATACCATACATTGGGCATTAGAATTTTAACATATGAATTTTGGAGGCACACATTCAATCTATAACAAGGAGATTGAGAAAAGTGAATAAGAGGAACATCATGAAATAGTAGTGTCACAAAGTCCAAAGGTAGAAAGCATTTTTGGGGTTTACCTTTTGCATGTCTTTTAAGTAGCAGTTGATATAGAATGAGAAGAGAGACATTTATAAATGCCTTCATTGGCACCATTGTTCATTAAATATCATCTCTGTAAGATTTGATTCACATAGAATTGGCACATGTTATGAATTTTGTGCCCCCTTATTTCTTGTAGACCTTGCTTGTCTCTCATGCACAGAAGCTGATTAAACTGGGAAATACTCTGTGGAGGAAAAAGTGTTTCGTGTTGGGGTTAACTTAATGCATGGAATCATGCATTATACCTGGCTTGTGAAAATGTAACATCGAAGTCACTGAGCACTGGGAAGGTTTCAGAGAGGGGCATAGGCCTTTGGAATGTCGAGGCCTGTGTGACCACTCTGCTGTTGGAATGCTGCGGGAAGTTGCCTTCCCCAAGGCTTTCTTAGCCCAAACAGCAGCCCTTTCATCTAAGAGATGTATGCACTGTCCCATAGGCTATGTTTAGCAGAACTCACAGAACACGCAGATTAGCATATCTTTCCCGTAAACAGATCCTCCTAGTTCTGGTAAGACCCCTGTCACACAGTATGTGCTTGAAAAACAGTGATAAAGATTTATGATTATCCTGAAAGACCAATAAAAGCGGGAGCAAAGAGGAGCAAAGAGTCTTTGTCTTTGAGCATTGGTTCCTTTAGGTTCTTTTCTGTTTCACAGCAGTCTGGAGTAATCTTCCATCCCTTGGCACAGGTACTGCTGGTTGTTCCTGTCAAGTGGTGACCCTCACATGATCATCTTGCAATGAACACCATACAAACCACCCCAAAATGAAAAGTCTGCACACAGTTGTTTGGTATCAGCTCATGGCCAGGTTTGGGAAGTTTCAGGCTTTGGTATTTTTGTGGAATTAAAAGGTCTCTAAGGACTCCAGATATGGGAAAAAACTTCTTTCTTAAACAGAGACAATATATTAAGGTTTTAAAGCAACTTTTAAAGGCTAATGGGTTTACTATAAATGAGAAATAGCTCCTTAAGGTGAATGGGGCCTCTGTAATGGAAGACCAACTTCAGGGTTTGTTAGAGATTGTTACTGAGCAGAACCCATGGTTCTTTGACCAAGGATTTAGAAGTATGGGAGAGAATTGGAAAGAACTTGAAACATTGCCATAAACAAGGTGAAAAGGTATCCTTGCTTGCCTTGCTATGTGGGGTCTAGTCAGGTTGGCCCTGGCCCCTTTACATACCGAGGACATCTCTGATGAGGGAGCAAAAGCCTAGGTAAGGACAAAGCAGAAGCTGGCATCCTACACCCAGCCCTCTTGTGACATCTGTGACATTCCTCAGGAACTCCTGGCTGTCCTAAAGGTAGAACAAATGGTTAACTAATAGAGATCACAGTCCTGCAGGACAGGAGTCTCCCTCAGTTAACAAATGTCCTAGTGATTCACAATAGCCAAACTTCCAGAAGATCCCCAGTTGTCTTCACATTGGTACCTCATTAGAAAACAAATAAAACACAGCTTGGCTTGACAATAACCAGGTCTCCAATATCCTGAAAATCTTCTTTACCATATGTCAGCATTCCTGAACACCCTCTTTTTCTTCACCCTCCCAGCTCCTGAGTATATAATCAGTCACTCCTTGGGATTATGGGGCAGCAACTCTTTCTGTCTGGTGCTTTAACAAAATCACCTTTTTGCACCAGAGACATCTTAAGAATTATTCCTTGGTCATCGGCTCTGGACATCACTTATATTCTAAAACTTCATCAAAAAGTCCTTAAAGAAAAAGAAGGGGAACCTAGGACTCCTTCAGCTCCCCAAATTAGCCCTTTAACTTCTTAAGTTAGACCCAACAATTTCCTGGGGAAGTTGGCTGTAAAGACACATGTGTTGGAATGTTGCTTAGACCATGATGGATTTCTATCTTTACTGATTTATGTCAATGTCATCTACTAAGTACTTAAGCTACAGAACTGAACAATTTCCCTTTGTAAAACTTCTAGTGTTTTCCATGGGTTAAAAATGACAGGTAAAATAAGGTGTGACCTTCACAGCATGACCTTCAAGGTATGGTATTTTGGTCCATACACTGGCACCCACTGCAGTCTAGAATTCAATGGGGAAGTGGAGGGAAAGGCAAGCCTCTCTCCTACAGGAGCCTATTATCAGTGTTGGTGGTCACAATGATTTTGTTCTGGGGACATCTCAGGTCGCTTTGACACCAGGAACCTCTGACATCCTGCATGGGATGCCATCTGGAAGTCAGGAGGATTTTCTAGGTAATGGAACTTCTCTTTTCTTCAGTTCCCAAGGACTCTTCCTGGGGGTGCCTTTTAACCCACTGGAAACAATTAGGATTGCAAAGTTTAGGAAAAGATTGATCTCCTGTTAACACTACATGGACTCAGAGGGATCTATTTCAGTTAGATCTCCTCTGAAGGAAATAGGGCAAAGGGACCTAGGATACCTTCATTGCTTGTACCTAGGCCTTTACTGCTCTACACCAGGACCCTGACCTAAGGACTTCTTGTAGAGTGTGTTTGCCTGAACATGTTTAGCTAGTAAACTCTCTCCTGATATATTGGATGATAATTAATTAAATAGGCCTCCTCCATGTAAACCCAGGTTACTGGAGGAAAACACAGGCCATCCCAGACAAAGGAGACTGTTGATTCTCACTATTTTTCTGAATAGATATGGGGGCTTCCTCACTCATTTCCCAGGTTAATGGCTATAACTGGAGCCAACTGTGTTTAAGTCTACCTTGGGACTGGACTTTAAGATGCCAAAACTCCTTTTGTTTTGGGGAAATTCCCTGTCTTCTCTGACCTGACATGGACTACCTATTCCCCCTAGTTGGTAGAAAAACGGTTTTTGCTCCTCTGATAGAGCTGATGAACTCTAGAAGTAGGAACCTTTTCTCTGATTTCTGGAAGCACTTAGCCTTTTCTGACTTCCCCTCCCCCTTCTCTTGTTTCTGCACCACCTTGGGTATGACCTGCATAACTGGCTTCTAGACCATCCTCAATGCCTCAGGCACCATGGCTCTGTACCCTCTCACTATCAAGAAGCAAGAAGAGCACCCCTTGGACCTAATACCACCCACTATAGATTTCTCCACTAGTGCCTCAGGTAAAAATTGACAATGGGGAGGATCCAGGTGGAACATCATTCGGTATCTGAACTAAGTTAAGTTTATAAGTTTAAGGTAGACATGTCTTCAAGGTTATCAGCAGTGAACATAAAATTTACTCTATCGAGGTTTACTAAAGGTCAAATAAGCTCATGTTATCTTTGTTGCAACTTGTTAGAAAAAATGACTAAAATTATGCTTAATTTTCTCATCAAAGTTTTCATGGAAGTTAAGATAGCTTTCAAAGTCTTTGGTAACCTGACATGTTAAAGTTTTGCTTAGATAATAAATGGGATTGAATTCATTGGATATCTAGGTCTTTTCCAAATGGGATAAGTGCTAAATTTTCTATTACTAGGTGTAGGTTTTTACTTTTGACTTCTTATTGCAGAGAAACTAAGGATATTTACTCTGTTGGTAAACATGGTTTATTCTTAATTGTTTCATAAAATTGCCATCTAAAGAATTCTGGTGTGACAGTTCTCAATTGATTACTACTTAGTCTTCGCTGGAGACTAAGGTTTCTAAAAATGTAAAATTCTACTAATGTAAGACTGATGGAAATAAGGGAAGCAACTCTGTATACAGAAAAGTAGGAGATATGTAAGAAAGATGTAAGGAATGGGAATGCATTTTTGTTGAATGCATTTTTATTTGTAGGAAATATGTAAGAAAGATATAAGGAATGGGAGTGCATTTTTGTTGAATGCATTTTATTGAAAAATAAGGTAATTTTGTCCTAAATGAGATTGTTATTTGGAAGGAAATGGCTTAGGACAAAATCTGAATGCAAAGGAAAGTTGTAGAAAGTTTGTGAAGGGAAATCTTTGGAAAAGAATTTTAGGTGTGGTCAGGACAGATTTAAGGTTAAAGGAATTTTAAAAGTACAGTGTTATAAGACTGATATTCTCTGTTCAAAAGGCAAAAGTTTTCTTGAATCCTTGGTCTGCTCTTGATTCAAAAAAAAAAAAAAATGAAAACAACGGGTGTTTTTCTCTTTTGTCTGTCCAGAAAACCAGTTTCTATGCTATTTCTTTATCAGTTCTTTGATTATTTAGTTAAAACTTCTCAGTATTAAAGGAGCTAAGTTTTGCTAACAGCTATTAACCCTACATATTTGCCTTTGGACTCTTTTATTGTCACCTTGGTTAAATAAAAATTGAGTTTTGTGATGATCTATAATCATATTAAGCATGTACTTTTAATCTTTCTAAGGTTTTAACAAGTTTCCCCAAGACTTAAATCATGAAAAAAGTTTTTTTAACTAATTTGGCTTGTTTGGTATGTTACCTTCTGGAAAAAGGTCATCAACACTCAATATTCTGGCTTTTCAAGTGTTTCATGTGTCACAGAAATAACTGAGTTTCCCTGTCATTTGCATCATAAAGAATTCTCATCAGATCATTAACAATGTCCATTTCTGAGTTTTTGTAATTTATAATTGTTCTTATTCTCTTACAAAATGAGGTTCATCTTCGAGGAAATTCATATAAAGGACTTAGGACAAATACAGGTTTTTGATATCTTTAAAAACCTAAAAATTGAAATGGGTAAAAACTTCCAGAACTAACTAAAGCTGCATTCAAATTAAACAAGAATTAGTAATATGGGACTAGAGGAACTAAAAAATTATTAGTTTTGTGACTCTTATTTAAAACATTGCTCATTCTCTAATGTTTGCATTTCCAGATTAAGGAAACTTTATCTTAGGATACCAAAGATTTACAGAAATGTGATAAAGTATTCATTTGTTAACAAAGCATTTATGTAAAGCAGTACTTGGGGCCCCCCAGGATTTGGTCTTGCATACTGAATATGATGGTTTATGTGAACAACAAACTGTTCAATCACTTAGCAGGAGTTCCTGTACTGGCTAATATGCTTTGGCAGAGAGGTCCATATGTAGATGTAGGACAACAACTTCTTAGGAACCCTTGAGTATTTGACCAATGCTTTCTTTGTGCAAAATGAGCTTGGGAATGGATCCCTGCTTCTCAAGGCTCTTTTGCTTTTTTGTCAAGTTTGTCAATAAATTACAGCAAGCTATTTGGAGACACATCAGTCATAATCAGACTATTATTAAGAGCAACTTCTACCCTTAAATGCATGATATAAAACAAAAAGGGGGGATATGGGTCCTATAGCACAATTACAGAAAGCATCGCTTATTCTAAATCTTTTTAATTTAAATTCTGATTTTGAAACTCTGGCTGAAAAACATTTTAAACCTCACTCCCCATTAAAAATACATGCCTAAGTACTCTGGAAAGACCCAAACATGGGCATTTGGCAAGGGCAAGTAAAACTCATAATATGGAGTTGAGGTTATGCTTGGTTTTCCACTAGGGAAAAAAAAAAAAACAACAACAAAACAGTGTGGATCCCTGCTAGAAACATTAAACATTACCATGGCCTGTCATGGTCAGAATCCAGTCCCTCAGATGAGTTAACTGAATCAAGAAGAAAAACAGCCACCCATCATGTGCCTCCCCAGTGCCCACAAGTCCAAGTTAATGACCTGGGGAGACCTCAAGAAGACAACCCAGAAAGCTGAGGAGATTCTACAACAGACCTGTAAACTCTCTACTCCTGGAAACATATTCTTGGCCATGGTATCTGTATTTAACAGCAGTTCTACCATGGTATGTATTTTTGTATTTTTTCTGCTGATGCATGGGTGCTTTGTGTCCTTTTATTGGGCCTATATTATAAGTCCCCCCCCCCGAAACCTGTTACTTGGACCAATGTCCCTTCTCCTATTTTCAACAATGCCACTAATCTGGTGGAAGGAATTCCCACGCCTTTAGACACCCCTCATGTGAACTGAATTTTGGATCTCAGTCTCACCTAACTTTGCTGTTTATTCTTCCATTCTACCCTTCCATGTCTCCACTACAAATATCCTCTGTGCTAGACCTAGGATTCAGATTTTTTTTTTTTTTTACATTCCTTCTCTTGACAACCAAAGGGCTAATTGCACCTACCTCTCTAAGGGAAGTATATCTCACGGTGATATCACCATCAATTTGAGTCATTCCAACCTGCCTCCATGTAAAAAAATAATAGCAAATAAAACTCATCCAGTGGTCAAATCACATGGAGTCTTGCAAGGGACAGGTTTCCCGCATTTCATGACTAGGACCATATTAATATCACCAACTGGGGACCTATTGGGTCCTTTAATTGTAATGTGTCTTGTAATATCTCTCTTTACAACTGCTCCTTTGACCATTATTGGACCTTCTA
Organism: Mellivora capensis; assembly: GCA_004024625.1. Lineage (NCBI taxonomy): Eukaryota > Metazoa > Chordata > Mammalia > Carnivora > Mustelidae > Mellivora > Mellivora capensis. The sequence continues at coordinate 23,095 of PISX010022683.1, forward strand.
CAGTTCTTGTTTCATAAGATGGTGAGAAAGAGGGCTTAGCGTCCCCTCCCTGCATCTCAAAACATTTCCAATCCAGTCTTCCTTGTGGAGACTAAGACATTTATTTTTTTCCCTTCAAAGTTTGGCATGCTATTTACAAAAATAATACCCCTATTACTCTATGACCTTATCTCTGACTCTCTTCAAGCAAATTATCTTATGCATTCCTCACCCATATGTCTTAGTTTTCAATAACCTGTCCTTGTATAAAGACAAAGATCATTTTGTTATCTCTGCTAATCATTCCATCTGTGCATTTTGTGCTGTCTGCCTTTCCTATTCTAACTTACCCAAACATTGAGCCTACTCAGTCTTTGTACTAAGGAGGCAGGCCTATTCCCTTATCCCTGTTAATCTTTTTTTAAAAGATTTTATTTATTTATTTGATAGACAGAGACCACAAGTAGTCAGAGAGGCAGGCAGGGAAAGAGGAGGAAGCAGGCTCCCCAATGAGCAGAGAGCCTGATGCGGGGCTCGATCCCAGGACCCCGAGACCATGACCTGAGCTGAATGCAGAGGCTTTAACCCACTGAGCCACCCAGGTGCTCCCCCTGTTAATCTTACCAGAGTTTGAGAAGAATCCAAGTCCAATAACATTTTGAATCAAGCATTATCTGACAGATAACCCAAGCACTTCTTGGGTCTACTCATTGCTAGCATTATCATGGCTATCTCCATTATTACTGCCACTAGTGTGGCAGTTGCATCTCTTTTTCTCTTGGTTGAGACTGCTGCCTTTGTGGATCAGCTGGCTATTAATACCACAAGGGAATTTGAACTTTAACAAAATATTGATCAGAAAATATTAGGACTTCTTCAACCAATGGAAGGTGTTATTGAATATCTTGTGGAGAAACAAGAAGCCTTACCTATTGGCAAAGCCTTTTATCTGACTGGGTTCACAGACCATCTTTGTACCCCATGCCCTGGAACCAGACCATACATGATGGGAAAAGATGAAGAAACAAATGCATGGATCACTTCATGATAATTTAACTTTTAGCATTCAGCAGCTAAAGGAAAATATCCTCACTTCATTGATGGTGGTGGAAAATCAAGGTTCATACAGAAGTTTGGCAATCTTTTTCTAATAATCTGTACTGGCTTAACCTGGCCCCATGGTTCTCTTTCACAAAATGGGAATTTTTAGATGTAGCTCTTATAATAATAACTATTGTTTTTCTTCTCTTCATAGTCTGAAAAATTGGAATAAATGTCCCATCCACCTCCAGAGATGTGAAACATATCTACACACTGCAACTGTCTCAAGAACTACTTGCTGTTGCTTTAAAGAAACAAAAAGGGGGGAATTTAGCAAGAATGTAGTAATGGAGTCTGTTCTAGTCATATAATTTTTTACAGGTTCTCTTGGGGAAGTTAATAGGACAATAGCACATTGCATCTATAGTAGTTTTATTTCACGTTGAATGAATTGCATTGCATTTTTTCCATGCCTTAAAATTCAACTATTATTAAGTTCTTTGTTGTCATGAGCTATGACCAGATATTAGTAATATTTCATACTCTAAATGTTTTGTTCACTAAAAATGTACATGAATACAATAAAAACATTGGTCTGAAATGTTATTCTGGTCATAACTCTAATGCCAGTAAAGTGACATGAAAACTATAGACAAAACAGAAAATATTACCAATGCAATTGCTCTCCTCTCATTTACCATCCTGTTATTTTTTATTTCTGTATCAATTTACTCATCATTTTCACTTTAATTGTTTTTATATCTTGCTTACTGTAATGGTGGTAGAGGAAATAAAAGAATTATATACTTCCAGGAAGTTTTAATTTGGGAGTATTCCCATACAAATTGCTTGGTGACAGTTCTAGAAAAGAGTGGAATGCTCAGTTGATCTAGTTTAGCTTTTTTTCTAAATTCTAACTATTAATACCAAGTGTCAAAAGATTAAAAAACGCTAGGTTGAGTATACCCTTGGGTATCTAGGGGAAGAAAAATCATTTTTCCTCTATTCATATTTTATCTCTGGTTGGGACCTTGTTAATTAGACTAACAAAAGAAAGGGTAACAAGAGAAAAACAGACAGAAGTTTATTAATGTGTGCAACTTACATGTGCATGGGTTAACTTGAAGGGATGGTTAGAACTTGGGCTTATTCAACATTTCACAAAAGAACAATAAATTTTTAGAGACATGGCAAGACAAAGAAAAAGAACATTGAGTCTAAAGGGTTAGCAAATTATGTGAAGGAAAATATATGGGAAAATACAGCAAGGCTTGTTACATAGATTCCTCTAGTACCATCTCTGTCTTGAAATGGGTCTAGACTTGTCTTCAATAATTAATATTTGTTATTCCTAGTAGAGCAGAAGAGCAATTTTACAATTTACATCCTGCTTTTAGGCTTATACAAGGAGGATAGAGAGTTTTTCTTATCTGCTACTCCAGTGTCTTCACCTCAAAATAATCCTTATGCTAAAGTGGTACATTTTTGGGTGGCATATTCTACCATTCAGCTCCAGCAAGGAGAATTTTCGTGGCATGAAAGGATCTTATCTCAGAGAAATTGCCTCTCTGATGATTTTTTTTTTCGGTCTCCAAATGTACTTGTTTGCCATATATGATGCAGTATAATGGATTTAGGATAGGACTTCTTAGTTTTCCAAGGAAGAACATAACTCTAGATTGACCCTAAGGTTCTAACTTGAAAGCAAATGGGAATATGGTCATTACACAGGTTACAAAAGAAGCAGATTAGGCAGGAAATGTGATGAATCAGATTCACATAAATTCACATCTTTAGTTTGAGTTTAATATGGGGCATTCAGTGGAGATATTGAGTGTACAGCTAGAATTTGTATTTCTGGGGAAAAAAAGCTTAAAGATGCAGCTTTGGGAAGAATTAGCTTATAAGTACAAATTGAAACCGTGAATATGAATGAAATTTTCCAGGAAGATTATACAGAACATGTCCAAGGTGACACATGAGGAAAATCCACATTCACTGGTTAGGTGTTAGTTAATAATTCAATTTTAAAAGTTACTATTTCTTGAATGTGCATTATGTCCAAATCTTGATGCTAAATATTTAAGAATAACAATCTCATTTAATCTCCATAATAATGTGAGATAGATATTATTACTATTTTTATTTTATAGATGAATTAACAGTCTCAGAGAGGTTAAGTTACTTGACCAAATCACACACCTAGAAAGTGGTATAACCAATCAAATAATAATTGACCCATGCTCTTAGCCATTGTCGTGTGCTTTCCAAATATTTATTGAGCAGCCAAACACAATACAAGGTACTTGTAATACAACAATGTAAAAGACAGATGACCCTGCTTTCATGGGACTTTTTCCCTCATGGTGAGACTGATCTTAAAACTTATTTAAAAAATGGGCAGAAAACATGAACAGACACTTCTCCAAAGAAAACATACAAATGGCTAACCAACACATAAAAAATGTTCATCATCATTAGCCTTCAGGGCGATTCAAATCAAAACCACATTGAGATACCACCTTACACCAATTAGAATGACCAAAATTAAGAGAACAGAAAACAACATGTGTTGGAGAGGATGTGGAGAAAGGGGAACCCTCTTAACTGTTAGTGGGAATGCAAGTTGGTGCAGCCACTTTGGAAAACAATGTGGAGATTCCTTAAGAAATTAAATATAGAGCTACCCTATGACCCTGCAATTGCACTACTGGGTATTTACCCCAAAGATACAGATGTGGTGAAAGGAAGGGCCATCTGTACCCCAATGTTCATAGCAGCAATGGCCACAGTCGCCAAAGTGTGCAAAGAGCCAAGATGTCCTTCAACAGATGAAGGGATAAAGAAGATATTGTCCATTATATAAAGGAATATTATGCTTCCATCAGAAAGGATGAATACCCAACTTTTGTATCAACATGGATGGGATGGGAGGAGATTATGCTGAGTGAAATAAGTCAAGCAGAGAGAGTCAATTATCATATAGTTGTGGAGCATAAGGTATAACACGGAGGACACTAGGAGAAGGAAAGGAAAAGTGAATTGGGGGAAATTGGAGGGGGAGAAGAACCATAAGAGACTGTGGACTCTGAGAAATAAACTGAGGGTTTTGGAGGGGAAGGGGGTGGGGGGATAGGGAAGCCTGGTGGTGGGTATTAAGGAGGGCATTTATTGCATGGAGAACTGGGTGTGGTGCATAAACAATGAATCTTGGAACATGAAAAAGTAAAATAAAATTTAAAAAACTTACAAACCCATAAATAAAAACATGAGCTAAACTTTTATTAAGATCCATGAAGGAAATCATTGGGATAATGTAATGGGTGTAGACATGGGGAGCAATAGAATCAATAAGCTAGTTGAGGAAGACAGTTTTTGTAATATTTAATCTGAGATGTGAAAAATAAGAAATTATGAAAAAATTTCTAACGGTAGAGAACAGCAAAAAGACCTTGAGATAAAATAAGGTGAACAAAGGAAATAGAAGCATCAGATGAGACTAGAGAAGTAGACAGGAGTTAAACCACAAAGCCTTGCAGGCTGCAGGTAGTAGTTTTCCCTTGCTCAAGTGTTTTTTCAATTTTTTTTAAGTTCCACATATGAATGAAATCTTATGGTATTTATCTTTTTCTGACTGATTTATTTCACTTAGTATTATACGTTCTAGCCCCATCTATTTCATTACCAATGGCAAGATTTCATTCTTTTTTTTAATGTCTGAAATATATATATATATACACATATATGTATATATATATATCACATCTGAATCCATTATTCTATAAAATAGGCTGCTTCCATAATTTGGCTATTGTAAATATTGCTGCTATAAACATAAGGGTGCATGTATCCGTTTGAATTACTGCTTTTGTATTTTAGGGGTAAATACCTAGTAATGCAGTTACTGGATCAGATATTAATGAAATTCTAGCCAAGAAACAGACTCTTAACTATTGACAACAACTGATGGTAACTGGAGGGGAGGTGGGTGGAGGGAATGGGTCAAATAGGTGATAGGGATTAAGGAGGTCACTTGTGATGAGCACTGGGTGATGATGGAATTGTCAAATCACTATATTATATACTTAAAACTAATATAAATGTTAACTCTCCTGGAATTAAAAATTTTTTAAAAGAACATGTTTGCCAAAAAATAACATTTGAATATTAAAAAAGAATAATGGGTAAACAGGGGCACTTGGGTGGCTCAGTGGGTTAAGCCTCTGCCTTCGGCTCAGGTCATGATATCAGGGTCCTAGGATCAAGCCCCGCATCAGGCTCTCTGCTTAGCAGGGAGCCTGTTTCCCTTCCTCTCTCTCTGCTGCTTTGCCAACTTGCGATCTCTCTCTCTGTCAAATAAATAAATAAAATAGTTAAAAAAAGAATAATGGGTAAACATTGAATGGTTTTGAAGAGAAAAGTCCAGTGATCTAATTTATACATAAAATTATCACCTTAGTTGCTCTCTGGAGAATAGATGGCAAGGAGGTAAGGTGGAAGAAACAGGAAGGCCAGGAGTAAGTTGTTACAATAGTCCATGCAAAAGATGATGATGTCTTATTTTCAGGTAGTATTAGTGGAGATGATAGGTAGACTGGTTTGAAACAATATATACTATTATATATAGTAATATATAGTAATACAATATATATATATATACACATATATATATAGTAATACTATATACATATAGTTTATATAGTATATCTATTAGTATAGAACTTACTGTGGAAAGAGAAGAATAAAAATTATTTGTAGATTTTGAGTCTGAGCAACTCTGAAGATAATTCCATTTACTGAAATGTAGAATACTGACAAAAAGACTTCTTTAATGAAGGAATTTATTTTATGTTATTATTTAAATGCTTGAACATGTTAGTATATGCTTTAGGAAAGTATCCTTATAAAGAAGAAAAAACTGAAGGGAGAGAATGGAGAGGGGATAATCAATGGGGAAAAGTCCTGGGGGAAACTACGTAGAATGAGGTCAGAAACACAGGTAGAAGTGATTATAAATATGACAAGGTGGCTATAGACTATTCTGTGAACATTTGTAAGAGAAGATTGACTTCCTAACATTTTCTAAAGTTCCCCACTAGACAGAACCATAATGTATTTTGCATGCTTAAAGGTATTTATTAATATTGCAATGCACCTGAATGTTTTTATGATTAGGTTGTCTTACACAGAACTGCTTAAGTAACTCCTTATCCCCCAAAAAATTTATTCATAAAAAGGCATATATGTCACCCTTCTTTAAAGATCCCTTCTTTAATGAATATTTATTTACAATTTATGCTATGAGGAAATACACATTAATACATTGTCTTTTATTTAACCTAGAGTGAATATAAATGGTATTCAGATAAAAAGAAAATCCTGACTTCAATTTTACTTGCTATGCCTCTGGTAAGCACCTCATTATCTCTTTAAATCATGCAGAAAAGGTTAAAACGTACTAAAAGTGACAATTCCTAAATGGAAAACATTGTACTTCTGGTTTACTCTTGATATAAAGTAGAATCATTCTTGGGAAAATAAAGAGCTAGGGAAGAGTTGTCAGAGCTGGTAGCTGAATTGAGTTGCCATGTGGACCTCTGAGATGCAGGGACATCAAGCAAAAGGACCTGGATGGGTAGGATCACATTACTTCTCTAGGAAATAGATGAATTAATTGGCTAGAGAGAATACTGTTATGTCCACTTTCAATAGGATCCTTTAGAACTTCTATACAACTGAAATATGACTCCTTATGAGACTCTATATGGCCTGGCTTAAAAATGCAAATTAAAATAAATAACTGAGGGAGTGGCTGATTTTTTTTCCTCACATCATCTGTTGTTCTCTGATTAGCTGCCTATGTTGGCAACAGTGGATCTCCTGAAGAGGAGATCAGAACAACTAATTAAGTGCAAATAATCCTATTTGTACGTTTAAGAAACAAACCTCTTCCTTTTACAGTCACACTTTTGCATGTATCAATCAAAGGGACACATTCAAACCAATCTTCACAGCAGCAATGTCCACAATAGCCAAACTGTGGAAGGAGTCAAAATGCTCTTCAATAGATGAATGGTTAAAGAAGATGTGGTTCGTATATGCAATGGACTATTACTTAGCCATCAGAAAGGAGAATTACCCAATATTTACCTCGACATGGATGGAACTGGAGATTATGCTAAGTGAATTAAGTTAAGCAGAGAAAATTATCACATGGTTTCACTCATATGTAGAACATAAGGAATGGTATGAAGGAAGGGAAAGCTGAAGGGGGAAATCATATGGGGAGAGGAACCATGAGAGACTATGGACTCCAGGAAAGAATCTGAGGGTTTCAGAAAGGAGTGGGGAGGGGGATGGGATAGCCTGGTGATGGGTACTAAGGAGGGCATGTGTTGTAATGAGCACTGCTGTTATACACGAATAATGAATCATGGAACACTATATCAAAAACTAAGGATGTACTGTATGGTGACTAACATAACATGATAAAAAATAAAAGGAAAATATAAAATAAAATAAAATAATAAAATAAAATGTCTCTTGTAGGGAGCATATCGATGTGTTTTGTTTGTTTGTTTGTTTTGTTTTGTTTGTTTTTTACACATTTTGACACCCCGTGTCTTTTTTGTCGTTGTTGTTGTACCTGAGTATTAGAGAATATTTGTTGATCATTTAAATACTTAATGCTATGTCAAAATGTTAAAGTCTACTTTTCTTTTTTTTAATATTTGTTTTCTTTTCAGCGTAACAGAATTCATAGTTTTACACCACACCCAGTGCTCCATGCAATGCGTGCCCTCCATAATACCCACAACCAGGCTCCCCCAACCTCCCACCCCCCGCCCCTTCAAAACCCTCAGGTTATTTTTCAGAGTCCATAGTCTCTCATGGTTCATCTCCCCCCCAATTTCCCTCAAATCCCTTCTCCTCTCCATCTCCCCATGTCCTCCGTGTTATTTGTTATGCTCTGCAAATAAGTGAAACCATATGATAATTGACTCTCTCTGCTTGACTTATTTCACTCAGCATAATCTCTTCCAGTCCCGTCCATGTTGCTACAAAAGTCAGGTATTCATCCTTTCTGATGGAGGCATAATACTCCATAGTGTATATGGAC
>PISX010022684.1:0-31232 GCA_004024625.1 Mellivora capensis
CGCTTTCGATTCACTTCTCCGCCAGTCCTACCTTTCAGAAAGTGGTCGATTTCCTGTTTCCAGAATTGCTGTTCTTCCTCTCTTCGATCTCCTGTTGGATTTGTAGGTGTTCGCAGTGGTTTGATAAGCTATCTAGCTGATCTCCTGCTGCCTGATGTCGTCTCAGCTGCTACTTCTCCGCCATCTTGCCTCTGTCCCTATTCTGTTGTTTTTTAAATGCTCATTGGCTTCTGGCAACCTCATCACCTTTGCCAAGAAGTTTAAGGTAGTGCAAACCAGTGAGAATTTACCTGTTCCAAGTTTTGGGAAAAGTTCTGTTTCTTCACAGTTACAGATGTACACTGAATAAAGACAGCTATAGAAATAGAGAATATCTATTCAAGACCTCGCAGCACTATTAGCTTAAATAGCACAAATCCATGCACTATACTTCCATTGTTCAAATGTCCTTATAAAATCGGTTATGAAAAGTTACTGTTCACACAGGTACATGGGCAATCTTAAACAGTGATAAGTTGGCTCTTTTCCCCTGAGCTTGAGAACAGCGGCGGATTCACACTTTGCAAGTCAGGCCAACAAATCTAGCGAATGCAAATAGAGAGTTGGAAACCTGTGAACGCTTTTATTCCCTTCACAGACGTATATAGCAAAATGGATTGCTTTGCAATTGTGAAGAGGAAAAAAAAAAAAAGAACAGGGAAGCAAAGAAGAAAAGAATGTGTTGGCTTTGTCTGCCAGTGGTTTGGGTAGAGGGTTGTTTTTTGGTTTTTTTTTTTTGATGAAAAGTAGGATCTTAATGGGCGCTCAGTGAGCTCAGACAGCCTCTGAAAGCTCCTCTTGTCAGCTCCCTGGATAGAAAGACCCATTGTTTTCCAAATCTGAAGTTATCACTCTTCCCTTTATCCTTTCTTTTGGACCTTTTAGTGTGTTTGCTTTATCATAATATTTTAATCCCTAATGTGGTGACTTGGTGTAATTTATCTCATTAAGCCTCTCCTATTTTCTTCTGTTTACATGACTAATATTATTGTGTTTTATAGAGCTTATACCAACAAGCCACTCCTTTGTCCCATTGTTTCAGCTCCAGGGCCAAAAATCAACAAATGAAGTTTTATCTTCCCAATCTTGTGCCTCACCTACTTGTCATTCAGTTTGTATAGATTGCATGAAGAGCATGTTCCTTTGAAAACAATGCAAGGATTCATTTTTATGACCTAAAAACAAACAATTACCATTCTTGAAAGGTCCTGGTCATCTCTCTTTATGAGTACAGACTGGCACAGACTCAATGTATGAGGGGAATAAAAGCATATACTTCCTTGTGGGTGGAAAGCCCAAAGTCCCCTACTAATGACGGCCTGCTCCCTAACTTGTATTTCTTTTGCGGTGCATAGAATATCCTAGAAGCAGAGAACCTGAGCACTGGAAGGCACCTAGTGGGGTTATCTTGTCCAAACCCCTGCCCTTCTCCATGACTACACCCAAACCAGGCTCAGCCAGACAGAGGAGAATCAGTCCTATTTTTAAGGCATACGAAGGAGGGCCTTCTCTGAACTAGTTATTTATTTTGAAATACCATGTCAGAAAATTCCTTTTCTAAAAATCCAGCCTAATAAATCTTCCATTGTCATTTCCTCAATGACTTTTTCATTTCCAGATTGAAAATAAGTGGGTATTATCTTTAGGGAATCAACAACAATTTAATGAGCAATGATTTCCTACAAGGCAGCGGGTCTCAGGGTCTCAAACTTTAGAGACCATTAGAATCACCTGGAGGCTTATGGATTGCTGGACGCCAATCCTCACAGTGTCTGATTATAGAGGTGGAGGAAGGCTTGAGAATTTGCATTTCTAGCAGGTTCTCAGATAATGCTGATGCTGTTGGACCAGGGACCCCACTTTGAGAACTGCTGATTCTAGGACCTCTCAAGGAGAAATATGAGAGTAATTAGGAGGCAGAAACAAGTAGATTAACAACAAGTTAAGCAAGTTAACCTCCACATGGAAAGTGATGTTAAACAAATTAACCTCTACATAGAAAATGCTAAATGCCTATCAGAGAAGTTCTTTGCTGTCACAGAGCTCATCAGCTCAGAGGCCAGTGAGTGAAGCTGGCCATGAGCAGGAGTTTAGGATGTTAGCCCTGTGAGTATAGAGGAGGAACACAGCATTCAGGCTAGGTAGAGAACAGGCCTAAAAGGCTCCCAAAAAACCAGAAGCCTGAGGAGTAATTCCCAAGTTGATTCTTCAGGAAGTGAAAGCATCCAGACAGAAGGGCAGAGGTGGCCTGGCTCTTCCAGCAGAAGGAAAGAGGGAGCAGGGAGTTTCATGGAGCAGCATGTCATTCGGTTTTCTTAAGGAGGGGAGGGTGACAAATGAGGTGGTGATGACAGAGCTAGAGAGGTGGGCAGGGGCTAGATCAAGAAGGAACATCAGAGGGGCACCTGCCTGGCAACTCTTCATCTCAGGGTTGTAAGTTCAAACCCCATGTTGGGTGTAGAGATTACTTAAAAATAAAATCATTTAAAAAAAGAGAGAGAGAGAGAGAGGAATGTCAGAGCAGGTTGCAGGAATTTGGCAATATTCTGAAGACCACTATTTGACATTGACTATAAGGACAATTTAATAAGGCTCCATATAAGGGCACATTTGAGATGAAAGAGAGTAGATAGGGGCACCTGGGTGGCTCAGTGGGTTAAGGCCTCTGCCTTCGGCTCAGGTCGTGATCTTGGGGTCCTGGGATCGAGCCCCACATCGGGCTCTCTGCTCAGCGGGGAGCCTGCTTCCCTTCCTCTCTCTCTCTGCCTGCCTCTCTGCCTACTTGTGATCTCTGTCAAATAAATAAAATCTTAAAAAAAAAAAAAAGAAAGAAAGAGAGTAGACAGCTATCTCCAGTGCCTGTACTTCCTTCTTTCAAACTAGGACTCCTCTACCCGGTTTACTTTGATTTTCAGATGATGCCAAGGCTTGGCTAGCCTTCCAGCCTAGGTATAGACAGAATTCCTGCTGAGAGATTTTAGAATTTCATAAAGGGGTTTATAAAGACACAAGGCAAACATAAAACCAAAGTGAACAAAGATAATACAGAAGTTAGGTCTGGAAGTAAACAGACTAGGGGCTTCTAGCTTCATTGCTTGCTAGCTAGACTGCCTGGAGCATGTTACTTAACTCCTTGTGCCATAGTTTCTGTACTTAAATTGAGACTTAATTCCCTAAGAAGATCCCTACGATCTTTTTGTGGTCTGGGCCCGATATGCCGTTTTCAGCCACTCTTTCTGCTCCAACCACATAAACAGTCCTTCAGTCTTGTGTTCATTATGCTCCCTTCTACCACAGGGGCTTTGCTCATACCAATTCCTCTGTAATAATTCTTGCCTCCCTCTTCAGTAATTTCTGCATTTAGATCTAAGCCAACTCCCTCTAGGAAATCTCTGATCTCCCTAAATACATAAACTCCCTCCTATTATGGGCTTTTTGTTATGAGGAACTTTGATGTGATAGCTCTTAGTGGTTATTATTTGTGAAATTATTTGCTTAATGTTTGTCTCAGGCTAGAGCAGGTTTCAGCAAACTATAGCCAGCCTTGGTCTGTACCCTGTTTTTGTAAGTAAAGTTTTATCGGATCATGAGCAAGCCTACTTATTTTCATATTACCTATGGCCATTTTTGTATGACAATGGCAGAGAGGAGTAGTTGCAGTAGAGACTTTATGACCTAGTAAAATATTTGCTGTTTCTTTGTAGCAAAAGTTTGCCAATTTCGGTACTAGACTATCATCTTTATGAAAGCAGGTACAAGGTCTGCTTTTGTTTATTCACCTGTCTTCAGCATCTAGCCCAGTGTCTGCTACATAGAAGATAATATTTGCATTTCTTGAATAAATGCAAGGAGATTTTTCTTAATGCCTATTTTATCAGAGTGTTAAAAGGATTAAATAAGATAATATATGTAAAGAACCCCACAATATAGTGCCTGGAATATAGCAGATTGTTAACGAATGTTAGCAGTTATTCTCCATTGTTCATTAGGGCATTTTAATCATTTTTCTGGGTCTGGACGTAGGCTGCCCTTGGCAGTGGTCTGAATTGCATTCCTGCTCTTCACCTTTCCTACCATCCCTTGTCCTCTCATCTTGGCCTCTTGGGATGAGAAAACCATTTCCATTTTGGGCTCCACGGACTCCTTCTTTGGAGTCAGATTCTCAGCAGTGTCTTCTCCACCCTTCCTGGAGATTTTCTTCTAGGGTATTCCATCTATTTGAAAGCATATTATTTTCAAAGCTTGTCCTAGCCTTAGGGTGACACTCCTTTCACCTGCCCTGGAGCTTAGCTTCACCGGGTCACCTAAGTGATGGCAGTTCTGTCTTATCTTATGGCCACCTCCTTCAGGGACAGCAGGCAACCTTTCTTCTGGTTCAGCAGGAGAAGCTCTAGCGTTGGAGGAGAGCTCCCAAAGAGAGAGCAATGTGCAGAAGCTCAGGAACTGAACATGTGTGGTTTTATAGGCTAGAGGAAAGAAGGATCAAAGCCCAGCCCAGAGGCCGTTCAGCCTGGATGTGGGCCCAGCTGGATGTGGAACCCCAGAGGAGGGAGCATTTTCTAAAACCACAGGTCAGCAAGCTGTGACCGATGGGCCAGATCCAGCCAGCCTCCAGTTTTTATGTGCCTCTTGCACTGAGAATGGTTTTTACCTTTTTAAATAGTTGGAGGGGAAGGCAAAAGAAGAATAACACTTTGTGACATGCAGAAAACATGAAATTCAAATTTCAGTGTCCATTAATAAAGCCTTATTAGAACACAGCCATGCGCATTCCTTTATGTCTCTGGCTGCTTTCATGTTACAAAGGCAGAGTGAAGCAGTTGGCCTCAGAGATCATTTCCAGCCCATAAAGCTAAAAATGTTTATTGTCTGGCCCCTTAGAGAAAAGGTTTGGAGTTACACTACTAGCCTGAGCTGTCAGAATGACTTTGACCCAAGCTGACCTTGCATACCCCGTGACCTGCTGGGGTACGCATGACGTGTGCATACCCCAGCAGGTCCCATCTCAGGGTACAGCCCAGGGTATGGTAGGGAAGGAATGGGTTAATTGGAGGAATCATTCCTGATGGAGGTGGGAAGGGATGAGAGGAGAGAACAAATCAGTCTGGTCTCACCACTTCCAGCAGTGGGGCCCTGAGCTAGTGTCTTTATTTCTCTAACGAGCAATTCTCACGTTCTGAAATCCCAATAATTATACATGATGTTGCGAGGACTGAAAGAGCAAATACGTGCAGCCATGCCTGGCATCAAGTAGGCACTGAGTAAATCCCCACTGCTATGACTAGGATTGGATGGAGTACACCAGGGGAAGAGCTGGCCTTGGAGAGGAGAGAGCCACCTCACTTAGCAATCTGTAGGTTAGAGAAAATGCCAAGGACCTTGGGGATAAACAGACCCAGAGTCACTTCAGTCTCGGCTGGTGATGCATGTTTTCATCACTGCTGTTCGATCTCAGTAACATGGTTTGACTTCTCTGAGCCTCAGTCCCCCTGCCTGCCCTTTGATATAGCCTGGGTGTCAAGGGAGGACTTCCTACTCTTTGATTAAGGAAACACATCCCTCTGGTACCACCCATCACCATTTCGGGTGCCACACAGGGGGCTTCTGCCTGTGCCGACAAGCCCATTCTGAGAATTCTCTTTGGGCAAGCATTTCATAAGCTTAGCGCATTTATTGGCCATCAAAAGAGTGTCCCTTGGGAGAGTGGAGCGTGTTATGCCCCTCAGCCCGCCCCACAGTCTTTTTCTAAACCTCCTGCTCTCCTCTTGCTTCTGGCTCTTCTTTCTGAGTGAGGAGCCCCCAGTATCCCCCCACCCCCAGTTCTCCACACATTGCCTCATATCCCTGCTTTACAGCCCAAAGAGGCTGAATAAGGCATTTTCCCACAAAGATGGTTCCGTCCCCAAGAGGAATTCTTCTACCAGCTGCTAAAAGAATAAATTTCCTCTATCCCCTAACAAGCAAAATAGGGATAATTATGCCTACCTCACAAGGTGTTTGTGGGAATTAAATGAGCTAATGTATCTGCCAACTCTTGGCATGCAGCAAATGTTACTTCCCTCCCCTCTTGATTCTGCCTTTGAGATTTGAAGGAACAAAGAGAAGCTGAGAGACATTTTGAGGTGGGACGAGCATAGATAAAGCAGCCAGGAAGGTCATCTCCTTGACCATCACCCTTCGGTGAAGTAGAAGAGATTCTCTGCCAAGAGAAACTGGAAAAGGTGGAGGGGCTCGGGGTGGAAACCAGACAAGACTTAGTTTATCTTGGAGTCCATCCAAAAGGGTTTAGTTACTAAAACAGCAGTTCCTGTACATAAATCCTTCAGGTTCTTGAAAAATATTATTAAATCACTCCAGTATCATAAATAATCCCAATTTTATTGATTTTCCTTTCAGGTCAAAGCACAGCTCCTGCCAGGCTCCCTGCCCTGAAGGGGAAGGCCCCCAGGCGGAGGGCAGTACTGGGCCCCTGTTTGGAGGGTATTAGATGGCCTGCAGGTAAAACTGACCTTCCCTGATGCTCGAAGCTCTCCCTAGTAATCTTTCCTTAGGTGCAGGATTCAGAGAGGGAGCTTTATTAGCAAGGCGTGGCATGCAGGGGCATGGGAATTCATGGAATTTTGCTCCTTGTCTATTTGGACTTGACTGATGTCCTGTTTGCATTAGTATTATTTTGCTTTCTTTTTATTTTTTATTTTTTTTAAACCCCAGACTTTGTTTTTTTAAACCTCTTCCAAAGGAACTGGCAGAGGGGTCTCTTCCATTTTGCTAGGGCCCAAGGATGTTTCTACCTGATGTTGTGAAAACATACAGTTGTAATGAGTTAATGCCAAATTGTACCCTAATGCCTTAGGAAGCCCTTGCTGTCCTCCCCAACTGCCCTCACCCATCTCTCTCTCTTTCTCTGTTTTTTTGTTTTTTAGCCAAGAAATTACTCTTTCAGACAGCTTTTCTGTCCGAAGCAAAGATAAGTTGAAGAATAACAACACCTGTCTCTGTTATATGGTATCGTTTGGGGCTAACACACACACACACACACACACACACACACACACACACACACACAGAAAATACCTAGGGATTTAGGAGACATGGGTTCAGTTCCTGTTAGTCCCCAGTGTCTTTATTAAATATTTTGGCTGTATGAGTTATGTTTTCCTCAAATATAAAATAATTTTTTGACACCAAAAACTGTCAAGAAATATAAACAAAAACCATGCACAAAATCCTTTCACCCTCAGAAACCCCGCTGTGAACATTTTGATGCATTTCCCTAGACTTTAGTTTTCTCTGCCATTGTGCGTCCATAATTACTAAATGTGGTCTGGTGAAGCCAGCTTTTCCACTTGCCTTTATTTCATGATCATTTACTTACTGATCAGTAAACATTTATCAAAAGCCCCCCTCTTAGTGGCTTCATAATATTTGTAGTGTTTTTCAATCATTCTTAGATTGTTCCTCAGGTAGGCTGGGTCTCCTTCTTCACCATATAAATCACACTGCAATGAGCCTCTTTGTACCTGGTGCTTGCATATTTGAAAATTTCCATAGATGGCGTTCCTAGAAGTAGGATCACTGGCAAAAAAGAATACTGAAACCTCTCGTTAGTCTTCATTAACTTTAGCCACTCCAATCTGTTACATTTTGGATCTCATAGCAAAGTGTTTAGGAACTGAAATAACAAAGGTTCTGGCTAATGTTTGTCTATATGGTGATTTCATGGTATGCAGCTAGAGTACAATAAAATATAATGTTGTCTTGTAATTTTGATTTTGCAACATTCCTAGGTGATAGTCATAATAGCTAACATTTATTAGGTGGTTAATATGTACTGGCCCCTCGTTTAGTGTTTTACAGATACTAATTTATGCAATCTCGCCACAGCTGTAGGAGGTGGATACATTATCATCGCCATTTTACAGATGGGAAAGCTGAGGCACAGAGCGGTTAAACCACATGGCAGGTGGCTGAGCCAGGGTTAAAACCGAATCATGTAGGCAACAAGCCCTTAATCACTAGTTGATCCTGTCTGGAACTAACCAACTGGGAGAGATGCCTCATCAGCCACATGATGAGGCTGCAGCGAGGGGTGGGTGGGGTGCCAAAGCTGGAAGGGGGATGGTGACTCCACTGCTCACTGCTGGGTTGCAGACCTCCTTCCTGCCCTCTTCACTAGTTGTGCGCTGGTCTAGGCAAGGACAAGTGAGAAACCAGGCTGCAAAGCCCTCGATTCTGTATTTGAAAGGAAAGACAGATACATATCAGCATGGTCTCGGGAAGCTGATTATTTGAAAGGGAAAAATAATGAAATACACTGCTTTAGCATTTTGATTTTTTTGTTTTCGTTTTTGTTTTTGACGGTCACTCGAACATTAGGCTTGCCTAATTAGAAGCAATATTTTCGTGACTTTTTTTTTTTTTTTTACCAATCCCATTTGAATGAGTTCTCAGCTCATCTGTTGCTACAGTATTCAGAAGTGAGCTGCAGAACAGGAGTCTCTGGAGATGACCGTAACCGGTGAATTCTGAAGGAGATAACTAATCATTTCTGATCCTGTCCACTGCAGATCGCCTTGGTTACAAATGACCTCTAAACAACTGTTCGACTTGGATGGTTCTGAAGGCACCTGCTCAGGGCTGAAGTTCTGATTAGTAGCCATTTTCTTTTGTTCCACCTCCCTATGTTTACTTAAAATAATACTAGTGTGACAAAGATTGCAGGGGGTGTTTCTATTTAGGTAGCGAAGACTGGTGATGTGATGAAGCAAGACACAACCCAGCCACCACAGCAAACCTAGTGGCAAGTACGTCCTGCTTCACCTTCCTATCTTGCCGGGTTCCTTTTAGGGAAACCCAGCCAGAGGACTTGCCTCTGTTCACTCCGCTCAGGATTGAAATGGGTAAAACTTGAAAGAGCACCAGCAATGAACCAAGGAAGAAAGAACCAGAGAATCTTTGGGGAATGCTGCTGCTATAGACATCCTCCCATGGGGTGGCTGCAATGGTCCCAAGGAGAAGGGGCCAGGTGGAAACCACCTCACCTTTTATGACCTAATCTTGAAGTCACGAAGTGTTATTTCTGCCTTATCCTGTTTGTGGAGACCGTAGATTACCCCACTCCCACCCCAGGTTCAAAGGGACCCTGCCTCTCACTGAAGGAATGTCAGTATCCCGTTTGGGGAAGAGTGTGTGGCCAGGATGATATTAGTGTGGACATCTTTAGAAAATAGAATCAATCATACTTGTATACAAAAGAATCTTGGTTCATACATGGAAAAATCCCTGAAACTCGAGCAGTTATCAAAGATCCCAGATAATTGTGGTGATTGAAAATGTACTGGTTGGTGGGTGAGAAAATTACCTTTTTCTTCCTACTCTGAATTAATGAACATCAAATTTATCCATAGGTAAGGGCACCTAGGTGGCCTAGTTAGTTAAACGTCTGATTTTGATTCAGGTCAAAGTCTCAGGGTCCTGGGATGGAGCCCTGGTCAGAGTCCCCACTCAGCGGGGAGTCTGCTTGTCCCTCTCCCTCTGCCCCTCCCCTTACTCGTGTTCTCTCCATCTCTCTCTCAAATAAATAAATAAAATCTTTAAAAAAATTTATCCAGGAACTCCTGGGTGGTTGACTCAGTCAGTCAAGCGTCTGCTCTCAGCTCAGGTCATGATCTGGGGGTTCTGGGATCGATCACCTCCCCCTCCAGGCTCCCTGCTCAGATGGCGGGGAGGGAGCCTGTTTCTCCCTCTCCCACTGCCCCTGCTCCCTTACCCAACTTGTGCTCTCGCTCTTGCTCTCTCTCTCTCAAATAAATAAAATCTTAAAAAAAAAAAAATCCATAGGTGGTCTCACTGGGTTTTACCTAGGAAGCAGCATTTTAAAGATGACTTGTGTCCTTGATACCAGAACCATCTTATATTTTACCATATTATTAGTCATGGATCAAGTTCAAATCCCTTGTTACTTGTAGTGAGAGGTTTCTGGTCATCTTATTTTCAAATGTCATTTGTAAGCATGTCCTTTCTTCTTGCTTGATGAATGAGGTTTTCCCTCCAACTGGATCCTTCTCGTGCTTTGAATAAATAATGATCCAGGTTTTCGGATCCAGAATACGCCGGAG
Organism: Mellivora capensis; assembly: GCA_004024625.1. Classification (NCBI taxonomy): domain Eukaryota; kingdom Metazoa; phylum Chordata; class Mammalia; order Carnivora; family Mustelidae; genus Mellivora; species Mellivora capensis. Next base: position 10,158 of record PISX010022684.1, read on the forward strand.
CTGTAAAGTAGGCACTGCCGAAAGATGTATTAACTCCTTCAGGCCTCCAAGGTGCTATTTAAAATGTTATTGCTTCATATCCCATAATAGAGGCTTGAACCTTATTGATGGCCTTTCTCTCAGTTGTGTGTGTGTGTGTGTGGAGGCTTAAGGCTAGGAGAGCAAGAGTTGAATCACTGGAACAGGAAGCTGAATTAACTCTTTCAACAAGGTTTAAAAGAGAATATATGTTCTTATAAACTCTAAAGCTTACATGGTACTGAAGCTTCCAGAATAAATCAGTAGCTAAGATAATGTTATTAGATGTTATAGTTACTGGAAGGATTACCTTGTTGATGCTGGCTGAAAATAGGTATGTTTTGTACTTACAATATGGCAATGTTTCCCATACCATACAAAAGCGAAGTTAGCAATAAAAATATGTGCAGCCTGATTACACACAGAAAGCTTCAGACTGTCATCTTTTTTATTACTATTAAAGGTTACTCAGGTTTGTGCAGATATCTTCAATTCATAGGTTTGGCTGTTATTTGAAATAATGAAATAGAAAGATAAAACCATTGATGGCAAGTTTTTAAAAGTCTTCCTATAATAATAAATGAATATGTGGGAATACAGGGGCCGCCAAATAATAGATATATTTTGGATCTTGTATAGCTAGTGAGTGGTCTGATAAATATGTAACAAACACCTCTCAGGCAAGGGAGCCTGAGAAACTTAGCCAGTTTCTGTGGGGTAAGTATCTCCGCCATGACTGATTTCATTCTACCAACATGGCATCACAGAGTGCAGAACTAAGAGGAGATATTTTCAGTGGGCTCTTGGGAACTATATGAGCCAGTCCTACACACCACTGTTTACAGTTTTTGGAAAGGTACTTGGATGGTTCCCGGATAAACCTTGCTATAATACTAAGGGGGAAAAAAAGAGAAATTTTAAGTGGTGCATTTTGTGGCAGGGACATTTAAGGCTCATTGAATTTCTGCTTACTCATTGACGTTTTTCATGGGCCAGTGGACTGGGAACAGGGATGGAAGCTTTTAAATTGATTTGCAATGCCCAGCTCTCTCTTGCCTTGCCACTGCAATAAGGAAAGTCACGTGTTCCCATTGGTACAGGCACAAGATGTAGGACACAACCTGTATCAACATGATCTCACGAATGTTGTGGGGAGCCCAGCCCCCAGACACAAACCCTGCCTGTCTACCATGCTTCTCTTAGAGATTGCTGCCTAACAGGCCATCCTGTACAGAATGGCTTCAAACAATTTATTGTTATGTCTCACAGCTCTGTGAGTTGGCTGGTCTCTGCTGGACAGCTCTGCTCTTCTCATTTTAGGTTTCATGCAATTGTAGCCTAATGGCGGCTGGGGCTGGAGTCCTTGGAAGGCCTGAATGGAATTGAACTGAAGATGGCTTCTTCAGGCACATCTGGGACCTCAGCGCTTCTCCACATGGAGTCTCATTCTTGAAGCATCTGTGTGTTGCATCTGTGTGTTGCCTCTCTTTGCAGTAGGATGGCCAGATTTTTATATCATGAGGCTGTCAGGATTTCCTCAGGTCGAGGCCGAGAACTGTCAACAGTATCACTTCTACATTTTCTTGTGAGTCACGGGATCAGAGGGAGGTGACTGTTTAAGGGTGTGATTCCAGGAGGGAAGAGTCACTGGGGGCCCTCTTTGGAGAACATCTACCACGTACCATAAATAAGAATAAACCTTTGCTGTGTTAAGCCACTTAGATTTCGGAGTTAATTTGTTCCCTTAGGAAAACCTAGCATAATCTGACTAATCCACAAAATCAGTACTGTATTAGTGAAGATGGGGTAGCCTTCACTGCAAAAGCAAACCACAACATGTGGTCCTCTGGGTGCCTGATGACTCCCTATTGCTGCCTCTGTTCATTATGACTGGGCCGTCCAGGTCACTTGCATTTTGTTGGTACACCATCTAGAGCATGAGGCTTCTAGTTTAGTGGGGCCGGAGGAAAGAGGACAATGGGGAACCGACTCATGGCTCCTGAGCACATATTAACCAGAACTGGTTATGTGCCTCTTGTCCCAACTATAAGCAGGCCAGGAAATTTGATGGAGCATGTGGATATTTTGTGATTAGTAATGCCTTTGCTGTAAAATTCTGTGGAGCTCTTTGCCTCTTTTGTTTTCCCTCCCTTCTCCTTATTTTACCCTCTGTAAGAAATTTAAGAAGGAAGAGAGTGGAGGGGGGAGAGAAAAAGGAAGAAAGCAAGGAAGGGGAGAGGTTAGAATACAGGAAGGAATTTACAGGAAGCAAAATACGATCATTAAAACTATCAACAAAACAAAACCATTAACAAGTTCTGATAAACAAAAACTATTAACACAGAACTGTAATAGCAGAGGTTTTCACTATGCTTTTAACCCCCCCCCTTTTTTTTTTTTTAATCAGCAATGATAAGGAAACTAAACCAGATTAAGTGGTATCTTATTGGAGGTACAAAGGCAAACAAGGGGAAAGAAGTGATTGAAGAGCACTTCAGAGAGCTCGGGACATTCAAATCAGCAGGGCCTAATTACTTGCATCCCAGGATACTTAAGGAATTGGCAAATGTAATTGCAAGACCACCAGCCTTTATTTTAGAAAAGGAAGGTTGGACAGGAGAAAGTCCTGACAAGTGGAATCAGCAGATGGAGTACCTACTTTTTTTTTTTTTTTTAAACAGGGAAAACATAACCATAGTAATTATAGACTATTCAGCTTATCTTGGATACCTGGGAAGATACAAGAACAAATCATCAAACAATCAATTTGCAACCACCTAGAAGAGCACAAGATACTGAGTAGTAATCAACGTGATTTTGTGAAGTACAAATTATGCCAGGCCAATTTAATTTTATCTATGAGAAATGATGAGCCTGGCAGAAGGGAAAGCAATACTACAATTGGACTTCAGTAAGGCTTTTTTGTTTTCTTTTGTTTTTAAATCCACCCTCTGACAGTTTTCAGCATCAACTCTAGAAGAGGATGCTACCTACAATAGCAGTTGGGTGGGCATGTCTTTGGATCTGGCACGCAGACTGGTAAAAAGCAAAGATTCTGCTCCGGTCTGACACATTTATTAATAATAGTGTTATTATTTTAATGAACTGATGTGAACAAAGAAGATGAAGTGAAGAAGTGAAGAAGACCTTGAGATATAAATAGTATTCTCTATCACTGATGGGAAATATGAAAGAAAAGAGGAGATATAAAAAACCTGTCTAAGAAATCCAACACCTAAGTAATATGAGATCCAGGAAGGGAGAGAATAGTAAAAGAGAAATCATATAAGAAAATTTCCTAGAAAAGGACATACATCTTTACACTAAAAGAGTCTCCTAAGGGCCAACTATAATAAGTGGGGGAAATAACCCACTTGGATGCAACTTTGTAAAATTTTAGAACTCTAAGAATAAATAAAACTTTCTAAAAGCTTCCAGAGGGAAAAATTAGACCACCTACAGAGGAATGGAAATTGAACAGCCAAATTCTCATTAACATTTCTGGCGGCTAGAAGATAATAGAGTAGTCCTTTCAGTTCTGGGGGAAATTGAATTTGAAACTAATTTCCATATTCAGCCAACCTATCAATCAACCATGAGAGTAGAACATAGGCATTTCACATAAACCAGCACTAGGAAAGTTTACTTCCTAGGACCCTTTTCGTAAGAAGTTACTTGAATATGTGTTCCAGCAGAATGAGGAGGTTATCCAACAAAAAAGTAGTCAAGAGGGATGCCTGGGTGGCTCAGTTGGTTGGGACGACTGTCTTCGGCTCAGGTCATGATCCCAGAGACCCGGGATCGAGTCCTGCATCGGGCTCCCAGCTCCACGGAGAGTCTGCTTCTCCCTCTGACCTTCTCCTCACTCATGCTCTCTCTCACTGCCTCTCTCTCAAATAAATAAATAAAATCTTAAAAAAAAAAAAGTAGTCAAGAGATCTAACACAGGAAAGGGAAGTCAGATATGATACAAAACCTTCCTTCCCTTTTTTTTTTTTTTAAGTAGGCGCCACACCCATCAGGGAGCCCAATGTGGGACTTAAATTCATGACCCTGAGATTAAAACCTGAGCTGAAATCAAGAGTCAGATGCTTAACTGATTGAGCCACCCAGGCATTCCTAAAATCTTCCATTTTGGAACTGGAAAATGAAGAGCACCAAAGGAAAAGATTCTGGGGCAAAAGAGAATTCCATGCAGTTCATAATGTGATTGAGAGAACGAAAATCAACCAATCAGCGCACGTGGGTGGCTCAGTCAGTTAAGTGTCTGCCTTCAGCTCAGTTCAGGATCCTGGATCCCTGGGATCCAGCTCCAAATTGGGCTCCCTGCTCAGCAAGGACCGTGCTCCTCCCTCTCTTGTTCCCCCTGCTTGTGCTATCTCTCTTTCTTTCTCTGTCAAAGAAATAAAATCTTAAAAAAAAAAAAAAAAAAGAAAAGAAATCAACCAACAATCTAACAAGAAAACCTTGAGAATAAGATAAGGTATATATTTAGTCAATAAAAAAGATAGGCAATTAAGAAATCCAGAAAAACAAAAGGCTAATTAAGACTATTTTCTAGTTTTGAAGAATTATATTGTATGGAGTGTCAAAGAAAGACTAGTACATGGTGCTAAAACATTTTTGTTTGAAGTAGAGGAGAGGTTATGACATTGTCCTCATAGAAAAGGAAATAGCAGTCCTGATATGCTACTTAGCTTGGCAGTGCAGAATATTGATGTAGTCTTAATGTAAGTGCTCTGATTGATTTTAAATTCTTATAGTCACCCTAAGGACAAAGTAAGGAAGATCTTGGTTATGTTGCAGGGAAAAAAAAGGGAACATCAGTCTTCATTATATAAAAGTATAGCTGACAGAAGGTGGGAAGTGGAAAATGGAGGAAAAAGGAGAAGGTTACTATCACTGATAACCCACAACTTCTATATGGGGAAGTCAAGATAGTGACTCAAGTTTTTGGAATGAAAAATTGAGGCATAGCATAGCATACTATTTAAAGTTAGTAAGAGTAACCAAAACAAAACTTAAAAATAATGTATAAATATCCCAAACTCAGAGGCATTGGGAGGAAGAATAAGATAGCATAAATGAGCTGAATTCTTATTATTTCATAACTGGAGGCCATTTACAACCAGAAAATTGAAAAGAGGAATGATTTTCTAAACACCCCATATATTTAAAGAATGCATAATTCATGAGTGGTTTTTCATAGGCATACCCGTAAGATCCTGGGACACAATCTCAGAGCACAGGTATAAGCAATCTCTGTAGCTTAAGGACATATCATGGTGCCAACGGTCTTGCAGCCATGGCATTTTTTCCCATTCCAATATTCATGCCTAATTATAAGATCATGTTTGCAAACTTCAAGTTGTCTCTGCTTTAATACTCTCTTAAATTTTCTCAGAATTATCACTGATATTTCACAGAGTACTCTTTCAAAATCAATAGTGTGGAACATGGCCATGTGGCCTCTTTATAGTGTTTTATTTCATTCAGCTTCTTTTCCATAAAAGGAAATTCTCAGAATTGGGTTTTTGCTCCCACTGAATGAAAGCTTAGATGACCTTGTTACTGGATAAAAACTATTTTAAAATTATAACTCTAAAGATTAAAATAACATGAAAGTCACTTGAATTACGTCTTGTCGTTCCTGTGCATTTAAATCACAGCATGGTTCACAAGCTACTGTTAAATGATGGCAGGTGCAAGTAAAACTCTGCCATAACTTCCTAAGCGAGATCCAAAAAATTCAGTCACTTAAGATGTGGCATCAACTTAGTGCAGAGTTAATAAAATGAGCGAGGTGAGCCAGCTGCAAGAAAATGGAGCCAATCACCAAACTTGTCATATCCAAATTCCCATTATCCAGGAGGGTGTAATTACAAGTTCCACTGTACTTCTGATTACTGGCTAAAGTGGCATGCCACATAGCCACACAGATAAACACAGTTGCCATACACACGGCCTGCTAGCTTTAAATTATGCAATTCTTGATTACTCTTGGCAGGAGTTAAACCATTTCAAATTTTGCACAAAACAAGTACTTATCCAATAGGCCAATTACATTATTTCAAATATTCCTTATTCTGATTTATCTAAAATATAACCATATTGTAAAAGAACAGTCAGTATTTAGTTCTTAAAATTTGGAGATGGGTGGGGGCTACTTACAACTGGAAGAACTAAAACCAGAAATGTTTAAAACTGTTTACAGGAGGGGCACCTGGGTGGCTCAGTTGGTTAAGCAGCTGCCTTTGGCTCAGGTCATGATCCCAGCATCCTGGGATCGAGTCCCACATCTGGCTTCTTGTCAGGGAGCCTGCTTCTCCTTCTGTCTCCGTCTTCCAGTGCTCTCTCTCTCTCTCTCTCTGACAAATAAATAAATAAAATCTTCAAAAAAAAAAACAAACTTGACAGGAGATGACTGGAATTGGGGAGGAATCATCACAAGCTTCTTTGTACCATTTCATCTATACTGCTTAATTTATTACAAGGTGCATTTACTACTCTAACACTAAGTATTATACCTCTTTTACTATTTTTTTTTAAAAGATTTTATTTATTTATTTATTTGAGAGAGAGCGTGAGGGGGGAAGAAGGTCAGAGGGAGAAGCAGACTCCCGGTGGAGCAGGGAGCCCGATGTGGAACTCAATCCCAGGATTCGGGGATCATGACCTGAGCCGAAGGCAGTTGCTTAACCAACTGAGCCAACCAGGTGCCTTCTTTTACTATTTCTGTAAGAAATACTTGTTAAAATACTTCTAATTCTTGTTAAAAATGCAGATTCCCTGGTTCCAAACGTAGTCTTACTGAATTTGATACCCTTTCCTGGGGCCCAGGAATTGGCACTGGAGCTATTGGCTTAGGCGTAGATCTTACTAAAAGGTTTGTTTGTTCATCCTCTTAAACTGCATTTCAGGATTGAGCTGCTTGTGATTTCATTACGTGCTGTCCTGCCTTCTCTGGTATTTACCATATCCTAGCATCCTTCTTTTTTATTTCTTTACCACCAAGATGGAAAAAAAAGATGACTTCTTTCTCTTTTTGCAATGGTCTTATCAAGGGGAATAACAATTCTTTTCAATATCCTTTAAGCTGTGTCACCTCTTGAACATAGAACAGCTAAAAGAATCTGTTAAGTTTTAAAATTCATGACAGTGACTAGTTTCTTAATTATGTAGGGAGAAACATTTTGAGACTGTCTTTGTATCTTATTTTGATGCTGATCATTTTTTCTCATGCCTGTGACTACAGGAATATTGATCTCAGCTTTACTTTGACCATTAATGAATTATGATGGCAATAAGCAGAGACACACACCTCCAGCCTCCTGGGAGCTTAATCTTCTGCTACAACGTTTGCATTTGTAAGTCAGCACCTGTGTAATCTATATTCTAACTATTTGTTATTCTCCTTTAATTACATATTGGTGGTGGTCCATTTGCAGCCTGAGAGCAACCAACTGGAGAGTCAAAGAGATTATTAAAATATTGACTTTAAATTAGAAGGCCAAAAGGAAACACAGCTGGGTCTGTTCCTACCCATTCCAATATGATGGCTTAGGCATAGTTATTCCCTTTCATGTCAAGGAGAGTTGGGTCTAAAAAATTAGTACAGAATTTTTACCTTAAAAAAAACTTGAAGTATGGTTAACATACAATGTTATATTGGTTTCAGGTATATAACATTGATTCAACAATTTGGCATATTACTCTGCTCACCACGATAAGCGTTGTCCCCGTCTATACCATACAGTGCCCTGGGGTCGTCAGTGTTTCTGTTAGCATGAGCTTTACCTCATCTCGTGCCACCATTTTAGTCAGCAGCGGATATATTTTTTATATCCTATACTTCCTACTTGGTGCAGATCAGCCACTCAAGTTGGGGTTTAGGGCATTGTGGATGGCCAAGTCACTCCCAGAAATCTTTTCCTTTTAGCATTTTGGTAAATAACATTCTTATTTTGACATAATTTCAAATTTACATGAAAGTGTCAAGAATGGTGTAAGAAATCCCCTATACCCTTTATTGAGATTCATATTTATCTATATCTTACACCATTCACTATCTTCCTATAAATCTATTTTTTTATTGCAAACTCTCTTTCTTTCCTGAATCATTCGTGAGTAACTTGGATACATTATGCCCTTTTACTCTGAAATATTTGGGTATTTTCCTAAGAACAGCATTCTCTTTAATAATCATGGTTTTCATCAAAACCAGGTATCTTAACAATGATATAACATTAGCCTCAATTCTAAATTTAAATTCACATTTTCTCAATTGCCCTAGTAAATAATTTTAAGCTCATTTTTCCCCCAGACCATTTTTTCCCCATGCGTTGAACTGAGTTGCCATGTCTTCTTTGTTTCCTTTATTTTGGAAAGGTTTCTCAGCCTTTGTTTTCTTAACTTGATTTTTTTTTGTTTGAGAGAGAGAGAGAGAGCATGCATGCACATGTGAGCATAGAAGGGCAGAGGGGAAGGGAGAGGAAGAAAGAATCTGAACTCCACACTGAACATGGAGTCTCATGCAGAGCTTGATCCCATGACCTTGAGATGAAACCAAGATTTGGATGCTTAACCCACTGAGCCACCCAGGCACCCCTTAACTTGACATTTATTTTATTTTTTATTAAGTAAACTCTACCCTCAACTTTGGGCTCGAGGTCATGAGCCCAAGATTAAGAGTCACGTGTTCTAAGGACTGACCCAGCAAGGCATCCCATCAACTTGATTTTTTAAAGAGGTCAGATCAGTGCTCTTCTTTGTTTTTGTTTTTTAATTTTGTGGAAGGGACCCTCATTCTAGGTTTGGCTGGGGTTTCCTCATATTTAGACTTGAGTTGTGTATTTTTTTTTTTTTTGGGCAGAGATACCATTGAGGTGATATGTCTTTGTTTGATGTATCATATCAGGAAGTACCTGATGTCCATTCATCCCAATGTCAGTGACATTGGCATTGATCTCTTGTTAGTTACAGCTTTTCTCTTTCTAAATTACAAGTAATTTCTGGGAAGATACTTTGAGATTATATCTGTATCTTGTTTTTAAATGTTTTCTGACTACTTTAGCATCCACTGCTGATGTTCTGACTCCATTATGCCTTATAGATTTTTAAAAAAGATTATTTATTTATTTATTTATTTAACAGAGAGAGAGAGAGAGAGAAACAGCAAGAGAAGGAACACAAGCAGGGGGAATGGGAGAGGGAGAAGCAGGCCTCCCGCTGAGCAGGAAGCCCGATGCAGGGCTCGATCCCAGGATCCTGGGACCATGACCTGAGCCAAAGGCCTAACGACTAAGCCACTCAGGCCCCCCTCCTTATGGATTTATTAGTTGGCATTTTGTTGTAAGAAGGAGATTTCCACTCTCCCGTTTATTTATTCAGTTAAGTATGAACTCATGGATTCTTGTGTTTTTTGGTGGGTTATAATTTTAGTGTTATTTTTTTATTTTGATACCCAGATTTTCCCAGCTTTGCCCAGTGGGCAGCCCCTTCAACCTGGTTTGTCTTTTTGCTATGGTTCCATGGTGCCTCCATGTACCTCCTCACTCTCTTTAGCTCATCTTCTATTTACTCCGCCCCATCCCTGGAATTTCTCCAGTGAGCCCCTAGGTCAACTTTGGTAAGAAAGTCGAATGTATCTTTTATGCCTGCCCTCACTTTTCCCTTCGTCTTTCAGTAACTTGTCCCATGAGTCCCTACCGTGACCATGATTTTCAGCCCTAGCTAGAGAGAGAATTCTGATCAACTTATTTTACCTTAAAACTGTTTTGGAATGATTGTATTACCTTTCTTAGAATTATTTGTAATTTACAAGAGGAAACCAGTTAGGAAGCAATACTCAATTAAAAGAATAATGGTCATAGGATTTTAGTGGTAAAGGAGATGGTAGATCACAGGGTCACAAACTCATGAACTCTGGACCCTGGCATTTAGCATGAATGTGTGTGTGTGAAAGGCCATTGGTGTTACAACAGAGAGTGTGGTACAGGATGGGTGGAACTAGAGGCTACAAGCCTACCTAATGACATTTAAGTAAAAATAAGTGAATAAATAAAACACTGGGCAGACCAAGCAAAATTTGTTTATAATTCTCGCTTATGGGGGGGGGGTCTATTGTTAAGGACTTTTGTATTAGAGAAAAGCTAACTTAGTGGTTTTAACACTGTACTTAGGGGAACCCCCAAGGTGCTTTATGGAACTTTCCTGGCTGCTCTGGGAACATTGTGGATAGATCCACTTGACCTCCTAAACTTCTGCTTCCTTAATTACCCATTTGATATGATACCACTGAGTGAGATTCTGTTTGAAGGAAGGGATCTGTGGATTTAAAAACATATATTTTAAGACTGATTTATTTATTTTAGAGAGAGAGCAAGAGCAAGGGAAGGGGCAGAGGGAGGAGAGGAAGAAACCTCAAGCAGACTCTGGGCTGAGCACAGAGCCCGAGGCAAGTCCCCATCTCAGGACCCCGAGATCACGACCTGAGCTTAAATTGAGAGTTGGCTGCTTACCCATCTGAGCCATCCAGGCACCCCAGGATTTGTGGATTTTTTTTTTTTTTATTTCTTTTCAGCGTAACAGAGTTCATAGTTTTACACCACACCCAGTGCTCCATGCAATGGATTTGTGGATTTTAAAACCAGTTTGAAAACTACTGAGGCAGACCAGCTCCCTCATCTTGCTGATAAGTAAACTGAGGTCATCTGGGGATAACCAGCATTGCCACGGTTGTTGTTGGCGGAGTTAAGGCAAAAATCCTGGCCTTCCAATAAGTGGTCCAGTCCCTTTTCCCTAAACAAAGCTGTTTCATCTAAAGGTGGAAAATCAGGTTCCAGTGCAGTGGGTTGTCCTAACATCATTTACTCTACACAAATCAGTCATATCTGAGTGAAGATGTCCTGGGTGAAGACAGCAGTCTGTGCTCCGAAGACAAATATCCATCTTGATTCTATAGCTTTATAGTTTGAACATGTATCTGAGTGAATATTTGGGTAGAAGAGCCCGGTGATCAGACACTTTAGTTGCTGACTGACATGTTAAAATGATACTTTACAAAGAAATATTATTTCTTTTTTTAAAAGATTTTATTTTTAAGTTATCTGTACACCCAACATGGGGCTTGAAATCACAAGCCTGAGGTCAAGAGTCATACGCTCCACTGACTGAACTAGCCAGACCCCTCAGGAAACATTTTTTCTAATAATTATATCAGTAAATTTTTCAAGAATAATTCTTAAAACTGCTATAAGTGTTTTTCTTAACTGACAGAATATCAAGGAACTTTTCCTTTTCCACTCTTATGAAATCATCCTACTATCATAAGGTTTTTCATTTCTCCAGTGAAAATTTGCACATTTTAAAGAAAAATAAACTCCATTATAAATAATTATATAGACCTTATAAATCACTTGAATACAACTCTTTTAATCATGTTGTGATGTATTAAAGTCTCTAGTTTTATTACAGTATAATAACTAACAGCTGGCCAACTTGCCTAAGTAATTCTGTTCTTAAACTTTTAGACTCTGTCTATGCAAAACATAAAACTGGAGTAATTACCTGAGTACTCTTGCAAGGCCAGTTCAAATGTCTTTCATACAAAAATGAACTTTGTCTTCAATCACCCACTTCACTTTCCCTTGTGTAGTAAAGGTAGAAATAATATTTTTTTAAAAGATTTTATTTATTTATTTGACAGAGAGAGAGATCACAACTAGGCAGAGAGGCAAGCAGAGAGAGATAGGAGGAAGCAGGCTCCCTGCTGAGCAGAGAGCCCGATGTGGGGCTCGATCCCAGGACCCTGAGATCATGACCTGAGCCGAAGGCAGAGGCTTAACCCACTGAGCCACCCAGGCGCCCCAGAAATAATATTTTTAAGAGGAAGATATATTCAAAGTGAATGTTCATTGTCAACATATGATTTAAAGAGGCCAGGGACCAAGGCGGCATTGACCCTCAAGTCCTTACAAACTAGATTTAAAATATGGCCCATTTGAAATCTAGGTCCAAATGTGCTTCTGTCCAGATTCCATTCATTTGGTAGATGATAGATTGCTCTTGGAAGAGGTATTACTTTAACTTTTTGTGTGTTATTTTCTGAAATTTTAGACTGTACTATTCCTTTCACTCTTTTTTCTGTCATCTCTTCTTTTGGGAGAAGGGAGGTTTTTTAATGTTTTGTATTTTTTTTTCTTTGAAAGGAAATACTAGAGAGAATGAGTGAAAGTGCGAACAATCGTATATTATTACTTAGCCTGAAATGAATTATATTAGCATCAGTATCTCCTTTTTAATCAATTATGGTCCATACATAGGCCTTCCTATTATAACTTCTTAACTCACGGATACTTAACATTCTAATTATTGTTTGGATCTTTTTGCCCCTATCTAATAATTTCTCATTGGATTTGTCAGTTTACTGAGTTTATCATTTGACATGTTAGATTTCCCATCTTACTGACCCCACGGGGCTATACGCATATTTATTCTATTTCATGGAGAAACAGTCATTAAGTGTTCACAGGTTCATGGACATGTTTCTATCTGTTGCTGTTTCCTTTTTCTTCCTTTCTCTTTTCTATCTTGAAATTGTCTTCACCTTCTAACCATAAGAGGCAGGTTTTAGGGGGATAGAGTTTATAAAATATAATGCCTGTCTCACAGGGCCATTGGGAGAAGTAAATAAAACCACAGCTAGAGGGGCTCTTAGCACAATGCATGACATCCAATATTTACTTTTACTTTTCTGTCCTTTCAGGAATCTTACTTTGGCAAGCTTGATAGGTCATCAGAACTGCAGTGCTGAACAAAATTTTCCTTTCAGTAAAATGAAAATCCACCTAGGAGTAACTAAGCATGGTCTTGTAGGATTTCCATTTAAATGACAATAGATGGGTTAATACTTTTGCCAAAGGTGGAAGCAAGACAGTGTAGTGTGAAGGGAGGAGCCTTGGTCATAGGACAAAGACTGGGGCTCAGTCACTAACCTGCCAGGTGACCTTAGTCACCTTGCTTTTGGGCTTCAGTTTCTTCAACTGCATAAGGATGTGGATGATTCATAGGGCAGTTTTAGTTCTAGAACCTGATGATTCTATTAATGCAGCGCCTTTAGAAATGGATTTATCTGTGTGATGGAAAAAGTCCGGGACGATGTACAGCTATGGGCTCCTGCTGGTTATTCCATGTGCTGGGACCAAGGATGGCCTTCCTGCCTCTTCCTCCCTTTCTTTTTACCTTCCTCCCTCCCCTTCCTCTCTTCCTTTTTTCCCTCCTTCCCTTTTTCTTTCCTTCTCTGTCGGATTTCTTCTTTCAGTAATTATTTATAGCTCCTTCCATGAGCTAGACCTTCTAGCTAAGCCCTGGGATATGCGAGTAAACAAGGTGTTAGTCCTGCATTCATAGAACTTACATTCAGTCTCTCTTCTCCCCACCTCCCCATAGGGATGAATATGTATGTATTTTTCTCCTGTCCTGAAAAATGTCACACATATAGAGAACATGAAGGAAGAGTACCATGAATATCCATATCCCCTAGATTCACCCATTATTAACATGTTTTGTTCCCTCCTCTCTCTCTCTCTCTGTATATATACGTGTGTATTTTATCATTTAAAAGTTGCAAACACCGTGCTTCACCCCATGCAATTTAACATGCATCTCCAAGAATTAGTATACTCTCATAAATAACCATAATACTATCATCAAACCTAACTTAGCCAACCCCCCCCACAAATTATCACCAACCTTATAGAATTATATAATGTCCATTTCCTATTCAGATTTCCTTGTCCCAAAAATGTCTTTTTTTTTTTTAAAGATTTTATTTATTTATTTGACAGAGACAGAGACAGTGAGGGAGGGAATACAAGCAGGGGGAGTGGGAGAGGGAGAGGGAGAAGCAGGTTTCCCGCTGGGCAGGAAGCCTGATGTGGGGCTCTATCCCAAGACCCTGGGATCATGACCTGAGCCAAAGGCAGATGTTTAACGACTGAGCCACCCAAGCGCCCCCCAAAAATGTCTTTCATCCTCTTTCCCCCTAGATCCCAGTTCAACAAAGTTCACACATTGTATTTGGTTTTTAAGTCTCTGTGGTCTCTCTCTCTCTTTCTCTTTTTTAAAGATTTTATTTATTTCTTTGCCAGAGAGAGATCACAAGTAGGCAGAGAGGCAGAGAGAGAGGGAAAAGCAGGCTCCCTGCTGAGCAGAGAGCCCGATGTGGGGCTCCATCCCAGGACCCTGGGATCACAACCTGAGCCGAAGGCAGAGGCTTTAACCCATTGAGCCACCCAGGCACCCCCTGTAGTCTCTTTTAATAAAAAATTGTTCCCCCACATTTTCTTCCTTTGTGATGACATTGACTTTTGGAAGAATCCAAGCTAATTATCTTGTAGAATATACAAAATTCTGGAGTTGTCTGTTTTTTTCTGTGGTGTCATTTAACTTGTTTCCATATTCCATGCATTTACTGTAATCTGGAAGTGAATCTAGGGGTTTGATTAGACTTATGATACATGTTCTTGGCAGAAATATTTTATAGATGAAGGTGTGCTATCTAGTTTAAATGTTCTACAAAGATCACTTACTACTCGTGATTCAAAAATAGAAATAAATTTAAATGTTTATTGCATGACATGTCATTGGAATAAAGCAGAAAAAAACATGAGTTTTGCTAGGGGAGGCCTGGATTTGAATGCAGGTTCTGGACTCTCTTAACATCTTGACCACATCACATTAACTAACCTAGTCCTTTGGTTCTCCACAAAAGGCCAGGGAAGACAGAATTACTCTGGAAACTTTCTTGCAATGTGCATGCTTGTCCCTCCATTCCCCTCCTTAGCATTTTATAAAAGAAGTGTTTGTTTTGACTACCCCTCATTCTTGCCACCCTTCTCACCCCCACCCAGGGTTAAATGCCACCAGAGCTCTGCCAGGTGTCGTCATCTGAGAAATTTAAAAAATCTCTACCTTGGGGCGCCTGGGTGGCTCAGTGGGTTAGGGCCTCTGTCTTTGGCTCAGGTCATGATCCCACGGTCCTGGGATCGGGCCCCACACCGGGCTCTCTGCTCAGCAGGGAGCCTGCTTCCTCCTCTCTCTCTGCCTGCCTCTCTTGCCTACTTGGATCTCTGTCTGTCAAATAAATAAATAAATAATCTTTAAAAAAAAATCTCTACCTTGAAGCATCATCACAAGAAATGGAGATTAATAGTAAGACAGGTAAAGGGCACAGGACAGAGGCTGCTGCATTATTATATGCTCAATATATCACCATGGTTATTCTTATTGTTGTGGTGTTTGCCAAAATGAGAGAGAAAGAGAAGGAACTTGAAAAGAGAGCAGAAGAAAGAAAGGAGAGAAGAATATTAGTTTCTACATAGTTACTGCAAATAACTTTCCAACAGTGTTTTGTGCTTATGTGGTGACCTCAGTAAATGTTCACCTGGGACAGTGCTATGACACAATCATCATTAACATTTTTGCAGCCCTTTACAGTTTACAAAGCACATCTGCATTCGTTATCATGTTGGATACACACCGTCTTTCATGGAGATAGATGTGTTTCCTGCTTCGCCCAAGGACACAGAGGAATCAGTGGGGAAGCACAACTTGGGAGTTCTGATTGCACAACAGACTTCTTTTGCTGAAAATGTGCAGCCTGGCACAGACACCAAATGTCTCCTTTCTAAATTTCTGACCGAGGGACTCTTCCCTTATGGTGTAGGTTACTGAAATGCTTAGTTAAAGCTCCCTGAGTCTATTTCAGACTTGCAGCTCCTCAAGCTGCATTGGGTGACACTTCCTGTACTGTCAAGTGTTGTCACTCGGCCAGAAGGCTTCCGTTCTTTCTTGCTCTGTGCTCTCACAGAGAGAGAAGTACTGGGTAATGAACCTGAATTAACACTGACACATGCATATTAAAAATGCATTCCGATCCCTTAGCTAGACTAATTCCCTTGCTCAAATCATATAGCATTGGACAGATTAAAAGACACCCAAATATTGGCCCTTGTTCTTTGAAGGAGATACATTTGGTATTTCTCAATGTTGACATTGAATTTTTTTTGTATGGTCATGTTTAGCTCTTTTTTGAGCAGGAAAAGTATTGCAATTTTAAACAAAAACAGACTGTCTTTGGTTTAGCAAACTAGTAATGTGGCATAAATCATTTTTGGAGGAGATGAGGTTTTTTTTTTTTTAAATTAACTTCAAGATCTTTTCTAGTTTCTTTTGTGATTTCTCCTTTGTACCACGAGGTACTTAGATGTGTATTGCTTAATTTGCAAATATTTCTGACTTCCTAGTTATCTTTTTGGTAATGGTACTTGTATTTCTACGATGTTTTAGTATCTCTGATGTCCAGGGAGCAGATTTTTTTTTTTTCTTTTTCTTTTTTTTAACGTAGGCTCCACACTCAACATGGAGCCCGGCATGGGACTTGAACTCACAACCCTGAGATCAGGACCTGAGCTAGGATCAAGAGTCAGAGGCTCAACCAATAGAGCCAGCTAGGTGCCCCCAGGGATCAGATTCTGTGTGATTTCAGTCATGTGAAAGTTACTGAGACATGCTTTGCTATCCAGATTATGTCAATTTTGTAAATATTCCAGGTATACTCGAGAAAAGAAATGTTTTCTGTAGTTGTTGCTGGGAATGTTCCTTGTACATCAGTTACAGCAAGTTTGTTAATCTTGTTCAAGCCATCTGTATTTTGAACCAACTTACTTATTTTGACTGTTGGCCCACTCTGGTATTTACTCAAAGAGGGGTGTTTAAATCTCTCAATAAATGTGTGTATGGATTCATTTATTTTTTCAGTTTTTGCTGTATATATTTTGAGGCAAAGTTATTAGGTGAATACAAATTTAGAATTGCTCTATTTTCTGGTGAACGTAAACTTTTTCTCACAAGGAAGCGTTCCAGTTTATCTCGACTCCTGCTTTCTGTTTAAAGTCTACTATGATGTTACTACAGTTATACCATCTTTCTTTTGGTTAATATTTGCAGCCTCCTTATCTTCCTTTTCCTTTTTCTATCCAATTGCTCTCAATCTTTTTAAATATTTTATGTGTGTCTCTTTTAATATTCTACCATATTTCCCTTATATATTTTTGCTGACCTTTTAAAGTTAAATTTCAGACATTGTGACTGTTCAAACTAATTTTTAGCATACATCCCTCCCAGATAATTCCCTAATATCTAATACTCAACTGATACTCAAATACTACCAGTTGCCTGTAAGGTGATTTTTATAACTGTATGGGTCATTGCATTTGACTGTGTTGCTGCTAGTCTTTTTTTTTTTTTTAATTTAATTTATTTATTTTGACAGAGAGAGATCACAAGTAGGCAGAGAGGCAGGCAAAGAGATAAGGGGAAGCAGGCTCCCCACTGAGCAGAGAGCCCGATGTGGGGCCCGATCCCAGGACCTTGAGACCATGACCTGAGCTGAAGGCAGAGACTTTAACCCACTGAGCCACCCAGGCACCCCACTGCTAGTCTTTTAAAAATCTAGAATAAGCTAACTTAATTGACACATTGTTATATTACAACTGACTGACTGTAAGAAAATGACATATTTTACTTATTTTTTTTCTTTTCTGATTGTGTGTCATACTTAAAAAGGTTGGAAAAAAAAAAAAAAAAACCACACGAGGATTCCAAGGAAACTGTCAACAATCACTAGAATCCAAGTGGTACCTGCAGGAAGAATATATAGGACTTTTAAGACTATGACATGATATGAAACAGATATTTTATTTTACTTTTTTATTGTGGTATGTTAGTCACCATAAAATACACCATTAGTTTTTGATGCAGTGTTCCAAGATTCATTGTTTATTTACAACACCCAGTGCTCCATGTAATACTTGCCCTCCTTAATACCCACCACCAGGCTCACCCATCCCCCCCCACCTCCTCCCCTCTAAAACCCTCAGTTTGTTTCTCAGTCCACAGTCTCTTATGGTTCTTCTTCACCTCCAATTTCCCCACTTCACTTTTCCTTTCTTTCTTCTAATGTCCTCCATGTTATGTTCTACAAGTTCTACAAGTAAGTGAAACCATATGACAATTGACTTTCTCTGCTTGACTTATTTTACTCAGTATAATCTCCTCTAGTCGCATCCATGTTAATGCAAAAGTTGGGTATTCATCCTTTCTGAGGGCTGCGTAATATTCCATTGTATATATGGACCACATCTTCTTTATCCATTCATCTGTTGAAGGGCATCTCAGCTCCTTCCATAGTTTGGCTGTTATGGACATTGCTGCTATGAACATTGGGGTACAGATGGCCCTTCTTTTCACTACATCTGTATCTTTGGGGTAAATACCCAGTAGTGCAATTGTCAGTCATAGGATAACTATATTTTTAATTTTTTGAGGCATCTGCACACTTTTCCAAGGTTGCTGCACCAACTTGCATTCCCACCAACAGTGTAAGAGGGTTCCCCTTTCTCCACATCCTCTCCAACATTTGTTGTTTCCTGCCTTGTTAATCTTTGCCATTCTAACTGGTGTGAAGTGACATCTCAATGTGGTTTTGATTTCAATTTCCCTGATGGCTAATGATGATGAACATTTTTTTCATGGGTCTGCTATCCATTTGTATGTCTCCATTGAAGAATTGTCTGTTCATATCTTCTGCTCATTTTTTGACATGATTATCTGTTTTTGGGGGGTTGAGTTTGAGAAGTTCTTTATAGATCTTGGATATCAGCCCTTTGTCTGTAGTGTCATTTGCGAATATCTTCTCCCACTCCTTGGGTTGCCTCTTTGTTTTGTTGACTGTTTCCTTTGCTGTGCAGCAGCTTTTGATCTTGATGAAGTCCCAGAAGTTCATTTTCACTTTTGTTTCCTTTGCCTTTGGAGACGTGTCTTGAAAGAAGTTGTCGTGGTCAGTGTCGAAGAGGTTACTGCCTATGTTCTCCTCTAGGATTTTGGTGGATTCTTGTCTCACATTGAGGTCTTTCATCCATTTCGAGTTTATATTTGTGTATGATGTAAGAGAATGGTTGAGTTTCATTCTTCTATAGATAGCTCCAATTTTCCCAGCACCATTTATTGAAGAGACTGTCTTTTTTCCACTGTGTATTTTTTCCTACTTTGTCAAAGATTATTTGACCATATAATTGAGGGTCCACATCTGGGCTCTGTGTTCTCTTAGATTGGTCTATGTGTCTATTTTTGTGCCAGTGCCATGATGTCTAGGTAATCACTTTGCTTTTCTTTTTCAACATTTCCTTAGTGATTCAGGATCTTTCCTGGTTCCATACAAATTTTAGGATGAAACAAATATTTTAAAAATCACTTAAGCTGTATGTAAGAAATACAGTCATACATCTTGTTTGTTATACTAATCTGACATACAAAGAGTAGAAGTAAGAAAAAACAAGGGCTTTTGTATCTGCCACCAATTGTGAGCATGACTACCTTCCTGATATATTTATTTATTTCCATCTACCTACCTATTTATCAGTATTTTTAATACAGTTGAGACCATTCTGTATAGAATTTTGCCTTTAGTGTAGCAATTTTATATCACATTTTGTACCTTCTTATTCTTTAAAATTAATGTAATTATCATTTTTAATGGTTGCATAACATACTATTAAGTGAATGTACCATGATTTTGCAAACAGTCATCTCCTGTTGTTAGGCTTTTTCCAGTTGTTTTTAATGCTTAATAATAATATCGTAATAATATATATCATAATAATAATATCATAAATACCAAAAATCACATTTTTGAAGAAATTTTATTCATTATCATTTTTTACATTTTATTCATATTATTCATATTATTCATTTTATATTTTATTCATTATCATTTTTACATTTTACATTATACCCTCAATATAGAGGTTGAGATTATTTTTGAGGTAGTCTCATTATAGAGAAGTAAAATTTCTGAGTCTGAAGGGATAACCTCTTTTAAGGCCTTCCAAATTTTAAAAATCCCAAAGCTTACTGCATTGGATTGGATGTCCTCTTCAAAGGGGACACAGCTTGGGAGGTCTTATGAATAATTAGTTACTACACACCTATAGTGGATACTTGGTTTTTAACCTACCTGTTACGGAAGCTGATAGCACTACGTATGTTCCTAGACTCCTTAAAGTGAGGACATTGGCATGTGACCTGGGATAGATCAGTCAGATTGGCCCCTTCCACACTTTGAGGCTGAAGCTGTTTATGCAAGGAAGCAGGTACAGTGGAGACTCCATCTGGAGCACATGTGTAGTGGCAGAGCCGTGAGCAAGGCAGCGACTGATGTATGGTGCTGAGATAAGTTCAAGCCATGAGGTCCAGCATGCGATGGTGTTGGCAGCACTGTCCTTAGTAGCAGGACTCAGATATGATTTTAGCTCTGCCCTATGTCTAGTGTCTCATATTCTTTACCATTTACTGAGCCTGGTTGACCAGTCTTCCCTGGTCTATGTTAATCCTAATATCCTTTAATAAATTACTTTTCTATTAGAAGCAACCAGAGTTGGATTCTACTGCATATGAAAAGGAACTTGACCAAATTTCCATGCAGCGATTCTCCCCCTGGGTAGCAGGACTTATTTTAAACAGCAGGAGAATTGGCATGCACAACGGGAGATTTGGGACAGTAGAGAGGGCTCAGTAAGGTAACCTGTCAGGACCAGGAGTTGGGAAGGTCTGGTTGAATGAACTGGGGTAGTATTGGAAGGTGAAGATGAGATCAGCTTCTTAAGAAGGTAATACCGATCATTCTTGGACTCTCCATCTGGTTGTAAGCAGTGATTCAGGAGTCCAGCCCTCGGAGATGTGACTCCAGAAACCAGGTCTGAGAAGATGACTAAAGGTTAAGCCACTGAACATCTGGTGAGCCAAGCAGCCTTGCTTGGGGCTTAGTGTGGATGTGAGGCTGTAGGTGGGATAGAGAGGCAGTAGCAAATGAAGTTGTGTAGACTAGAAGTGGAAGATTACAACCCTCATGGAAAACCGTGCAACCACTTTTGGAAATTCTCTTTAGCAATTTCTTCAGAAGCAGTTTTCTTTTTTTTTTTTTTTTTTTTTTTTTTT
>PISX010022685.1:0-31214 GCA_004024625.1 Mellivora capensis
GGTTCTTTCCACAGTTTGGCGACCGTGGCCATTGCTGCTATAAACATTGGGGTACAGATGGCCCTTCTTTTCACCACATCTGTATCTTTGGGGTAAATACCCAGTAGCGCAATTGCAGGGTCATAGGGAAGCTCTATTTTTAACTTCTTGAGGAATCTCCACACTGTTCTCCAGAGTGGCTGCACCAACTTGCATTCCCTCCAACATTGTAAGAGGGTTCCCCTTTCTCCACATCCTTTCCAACACACGTTGTTTCCTGTCTTGCTGATTTTGTCCTTGTTTGGTACCTCTAGTTACTAATCTGCTTTTTAAATGTCTTATGTATCATATAAATATGCTATGAATATGCTAAATATAGAGTCTTTTGAAAATATAAAAAACTGCTATATTTACTTACAGAATTATCCCCGTTTTGTATAGCTATTTTACTGTCAGTATAGGACACGGCAGTGAGTGGGAGTGTGTTTGGGAGGAGCAGCAGGAATTACGCAGAGATGTTCTTTGGCATGGTAAATTCCAGTAGTCGGGTATTCTAGGACAGGGTTGTTTCTTCTTTATTTGATTTGACTAATGACCAGAGTGATCTCTCACTCTGAAGTTTGATAAAAGCTTTGAAGACATAATCAGAGAAGGTGAAGAATTATGAATAATGATTAAAGTATTCATGTAAGTTTTATGCTATATATTAGGATATTTTTAGACCAAGTCTTATTAATCAATAAGCCACCCACTCTCCAACTAATGCAAGAAGTCAATCAGGATTTCATAGGGAACTGACATCCAAGAATAATGATAACAAAGAATTATCTCTCATTGTTATTTACAAATATTTCTTTCTTTTTATTTAAGATTTTGTTTATTTATTTGATCACAAGTAGGCAGAGAGGCAGGCAGAGAGAAAGGAGAAAATAGGCTCCCCGCTGAGCAGAGAGTCCCATGTGGGGCTCAATCCCTCAGTTTGGGTTTGTCTGGTTTTTTCTTAGGATTAGATTCATATTGTGCTCAAGTTTGGCAGGAATATCACAGAAGGATGCTGTGTTCTTTTCATTGCATCCTATCAGGGGTTGCATGATATTTATTTGTACAGTTGCTCATAATGTTTACTTTAATCACTTGTTTATGATAGTGTCTGTCAGGCTTTTATATAGACAATTACTCCTTTTCCCCTTGTAATAACTGTTTTGTGGGGAGGTATACTTAATTAGCTGCATACCCCATTCTTTATCACACTTTATTTATGTAAGTATGGACTCATGGCTTGTTTTATTACATGGGTTTTGATGTATTATTGTCATTGTTAATTTTTGATGCTTAAATTGTCCCAGACTTAACCAGTATAAGTTCTTGAAGGCTGGCTTTTCTGAGTCATTCTTTGAACATTTCCTTGATTTTGGCACCATAAAATGTTCCAGGACTCATCTTTCTCTGCCTCAGTTCTGGATCAGCCATTTCTCTAAGAAGCCATAGTTCTTTTTGTTGGAAAATGGTAAGTAGGTGCTAACATTTGGATACTAAGTATGGTAATTAGTGAAAAAATATACTCATACACAAAAATATACACACTTACATCTATATCTACCTGTATTTATTGAAAATCATGGGTTTACAATGATGTGTCTAACTCCAGTCCAACTCCACAGTCATGATTCATTTTGGTTTCTTCCCTTCCTACATTTGTAACTTCTTGCTCCAATAGTGAAAAACTTGATTTCTGTTCTCTTTAGTACATATACTTATTTGATAAATTCCCCTGTGTACAAACAACACATCCTCCTCTCTACTGCCATGTTCTCCCCGAGTCTGTGTCTTCATTACCCAAATCAGGCTCTGCTGCTCATGTTAGCATGATCTACACTGATAGCCTCTTGCCATTTACAGTCTCTGACTCTTTATGCCAGTTCACATCTACAGAAGGATACCCTTTTTATCCTGCTTGGGATCTGACCCCCTGAACTGGGTCACCCTTGCATGTGGATGATCTCTTCACCCTGTTTGGACTCTTGACACCCTATGTCTGGATGTTCCCCTCTGCCTGACCACCACATGGATACCCTTTTCACCATATTGGGGTTCTCACCCTCTCACATCATGTACCCCTTTACAGGGATGCCCTTTCCAACTTGCTTGGCACTGACAACCCATACTCAACTGCCCCCAGTATGAATATCTCCTTCCTAGGCTTGGGCTCTGTCAACTTCCCTGTAGGCACCGGCAGACTCTCTCCTCTCTGGTGTGTATGATTATTTTTTCCTGCCCTTCATAATAGCTTTAGAGACTAAATTATTCTTTTATTTTTTAAAAGACTTTATTTCTTTGTCAGAGAGAGAGAGCATGTGCATAAGCTGGGGAAGCTGCAAGTAGAGGGAGAAGCAGGCTCCTTGCTGAGCAAGGAGCCGGATGTGGGGCTCGATCCTAGGACTCCAGGATCATGACCTGAGCCAAAGGCAGAAGCTTAACTGACTGAGCCACCCAGGTGCCCCTAGAGATTGAATTGCTCAGGAAGAGAAGGGAATTTGAAGGAAGGAAAAGAAGAAAGAGAGTGGAAGAGGAAGTGAAAGAAGAGAGTAACATATTGTTCCTCTTTTTATCTGTGATGATGATGATGGTAAAAAATCTCAGTAACCACCTGTTCCCTTGTGTTGGAAGAAAATTGGGTTATGGGCAATTAAGAATTCTAGGTAACATGAAGATTATGACCAAAGTACTGTGTGGCAGTTCTTCTGGACTCCATGTCTTCTTGCATTTTGGAGGAGAGATGATGATATTTCGGTGGGTTGGTCAGCACGTAGCCTTTTTTAAAATGAGCTTTTTCTTTCATGTATTTTGTTACGGATATGTGGTAGGCCTCCAGATTGACTGTGAGAGAGAAAGTCTTTATATATTTTTTGCTCTGTTTAGCTGAAAGTATCATAATTGTCAGTGAAGTGCATTCTCAAGAATTTTTGTAAGATGATGATAATGCAAAAAAAGTTATAAAAGCACTGAGATAAGAACTGTCATTCACTGAGAAATTAGTTTGAAGAATTTGGTAGAGATAAGGATTTTAGCAAGTAGATTTTTCTTGTTATGTGATATTCATGCTATGATTTTTAAAAATTACTTATTTGTGTGTGTGTGTGTGAGTGAGTGAGAGAGAGAGAGAGAGAGAGAGAACAAAAGGAGAGGGAGAAGCAGGCTCCCTGCTGTGGGACTTGGTCCCAGGACCTTGAGATCATGACCTGAGCTGAAGGCAGACACATAACCAACTGAGCCACCCGGTTACCCCCGCCCCCACTATGATTTTTAAGATGTCATTAAAAACATTATGTCAGGAAATTGACTAACTATGTTTTAAAATATCTACAAAGGTCTTGTAAATCTACAAAGGTCTTGTAAAAATGCTTATTGCGCCAAATGAACCAGGACAATAAGTAATTCATACTGGGGATTTCCCAGACTTTAAATTATTGCCAGGAATCCTTAATTCCTAGAAATAAATCTATGCAAAGAAATTTCCAGGTAGCTCTTTAGTAAGCATTTGATATCACTGAATAGTACCCTCCTTATTTGCAAAGAGTTGGAAACAAATAGTTTGGGAACATTGCAGAAATAATTCATTGCAGTTGTATTCTGTACTTTAAAAGACCATTCGGGGACGCCTGGGTGGCTCATTTGGTTGAGCGGCTGCCTTCGGCTCGGGTCATGATCCCAGCGTCCTGGGATCGAGTCCCGCATCGGGCTCCTTGCTCGGCGGGGAGCCTGCTTCTCCCTCTGCCTTAGCCTGCCACTCTGTCTGCCTGTGCTCTCTCTCTCTCTCTAACAAATAAATAAATAAAATCTTTAAGAAAAAAAAATAAAAGACCATTCGGCTTCTCATGCCAAATTCAAGAAAAAATAACAGCTGGCAGTATTACCAGCTGCTGTTCTCCTTTTCTAGGTCTGAGAAGACAAACTCAATGGAATGATGATCAGAATTTTGGTTTTACTGTCTAAGAAGGGAGCCAAACAGGCCTAGATTTAAACAACATACTTAATGTGCAAGATAACATCTGGGGATCTAAAGAGATTATTTCTTATTTATTTATTTTTTTTAACCTTATTAACCTTTTCTTATAATCAGCAGCACCTCTAATAACGTATGACCTTTTTGCAGTATTTCTTTTGGTATCTTGGCTTTTTTTTTTTTTTTAAAGGATTTTATTTATTTATTTATTTGAGAGAGAGAGAGAGAGAGAGAGAGCGAGCCGCACCAGCAGGGGTAGCAGCAGGGAGAAGGAGGAGGAGGCTCCTGGCAGAGCAGGGAGCCTGATGAGCAGGGCTCCATCCCACGACCCCAGGATCATTACCTGAACCAAAGGCAGACACTTAACTGACTGAACCACCCAGGTGCCCCTTGGCTTTTATTTTTAAGGAATCCTTGGGTTTATACTTCACAGTTTGTGACATTCATTAACAGAACAAGGGACCGTACAGAATATCTATTCTACCTATTCCTGTTACCTTCAATCCTTCCAAAACTCTTAAATCTTAAATTGGCAGATACTGTTTTCTCAGCAATATAATCCATATTGTTTCTGTGATAGAAAGGAGTTGAGGAAAGGAATCATCCATGTCTGATGTGACCTTTCTCTGAAGTCTTGCTTGTTTGCTCTTTACACTGAAATGGGGGTTTATAGGACTATTCAAGTGCATATATACATACTTACATATGTGTATGTATGTGTGTGTGTATATAATCAAGGAAAACTTGAACTACCAGGAATTAAGAAATTTCTTAAGATGAGAAATCAAGGCAGCAGGGATCTGGGGGACAGGGTCATGTAGCATGTAATAGAAGCTGCTGAATCTCTTTGGGCTTAACCTCATGTTTGGGGGGAAGATGGGGACAGAAATCTTAGAAAAGGGGCATGTGGAAAAAATTTTATTACCTTGACTATTTTATGAACTTCTTGGGAGAATACACCCAAACCAGAAATCTGTCTTCAACTTGCCTTTCTTACTTCCTCTCTGTCATACTTCCTGTACTTCTTTAAAGAGCTAGAATACTGTGTAATACAACTGGGCACCTTAGCCAAGGTGACAGTGGCATTGATAGTGATATTATAACTTCCAGGAAGTTTCTAATAGTAAAGTCACTCAAAATGAATGCTTACATTTTTCTTTTCACTGGTTATTGGCTTTGGGCATTATCTAGACTCTTACTGTTACATTTTTTAAAAAATATGTATTTATTTCAAATTAGTGAGAAGTGCATATAGAAAACTCTTCATGACCCTTTGTTGACTGTGGGCCCTGATCTGAATTGAGAACATTAATGTGGACTTATAAGTTTATACAGATTCAGAAGTCTAAGGTTCTCCTGTTTCCTCTTTAGTTAACATTTCTAGGTTCCCTCTCTCTTTTCTTTCTGATTGCCTTCCTTAATAGTTCAACTGTTCTCCTTCAGCAACTCAGCTGTGTCAGCTTTCACTGGTAAACCCTGTAGCTAGAAACTAGAAAATACTCTGACAAAAGAGGAATAGTAATGTTAGGAAACATAGAAGGTTAAAAGAAACAGACATGGTTTGACCATGGTTTTCTCAAGGCAGTTTATGTGGCTGATTCAGCTAAAATACCTCTGAGGCTAAATATCTGTATTAGAAAAGTATATGGGAACCTTACCCTGGATAAATGGTCACAGGCTAGAAAATAAGGGTGACACTTAAAGTCCAGGGATTCATGGGCTCTACCTTTGGCTTTCAGAGCTTATTACCTTGGATGGGCTTGTGCTTTTAATCTGTCTTAGAAACATTATTTCCAAACATCCATAAATGTGAATCTTAATTCTTTGTATTCCACATTTCTATACCACATATTTTGCTAATATTTCAAGAGTTTCCTGTTCTTTTTGCAAATAAAGTACTCATTTTGGCTGTTTTCCAAATATGACAGTTGGTGGACATGCTTCAGTAGAGAAAAGGAAATTTTCCCTGCTTATCTACTCTTTTCTGTCTGCCCAAGATAGTGTGTCTGTCAATTGTGACCTGATTTTGAAAGAATTTATTAAATAGAGGGATGCATGATGTTATTTAAAATTTTGGTATGACATTGACTTTTAGTCTTTTATAATAAGCTCTTGACTGAATTCTCTGGTGAGGTTTTTTGCTCCTGGGATTTTAGAAATTTCTTAACTCCTTCAGTGAATTTCGACTCTGTTCAGTGTCAAGTATCAGTAATGTTTACTCAGGAAATTAAACCAGCTTGTTTATTCAGAAGATGAATCATGCTGGGTTTTTTTTTTTTTTTGGTCATGAAAACATTATTTTGGAAATATATTAATTTTATAGATAAAGAGAAGGTCCTTATTAGTAGATTGCTTAAGAAAAGTGATAAATAAATGAATATAAAATAGTTATCTTTGGTAAGTTTGTTTTCATTAAATATGTTGACATCTTTTCATTATTTTTTGTTAAAATTCAATATATGTGCAATAGATGGTAATTTAAGGTTTTAAATTTGTAATCTTTTCAGTTGAAGTTGGGAAAGAAATCTAAAAGAATTATATTTCTTTTAAAAAGCATGTTCCTTGGTTTTAAAAATTATTACTCCCAAATATATATCCTAAATCTATATCTCTATTTTAGTCCTCTCTCCTATACTGCAGTCTTGTTTTTCCCAATGGTTTATTGAACATCTTCCCCTTAATGGAGTTATGAAACTTGAAATGTTCATTATTTTTACCCATAGGTCTGCTCTGCCACCTGTATGACTCCTTTGTGTTAATGGAACTACAGTGCACCTTCATTTGTTCTAGAAACTCTAGAACCATCTTTGATTCTTTCCCTTCCCACTTACATCTATTTGGTATGACTACTTCGAGTATTGGCCCTTCTAACCCATTCATTCCTCTGCCATTAGAGGAATTATTCTAAAACTTTTTATTCTCTGACTTACAAATCAGTGGCTCTCTAATGGACTTTATTCCAAATACACTGTAATATCATTTGAAGCCTTTTATGATTTGGCTCCTCCCTACCTGCCTCATTTCCCATCAGTCCCCTGCAGCAGCATCTTTCAACCATACCTGATTCCTATACTTGGAGTTGTCAGTAGGCATCATGTGCTTTCTGCTTTTGGTCTCCTTGGAATACATGTCTTTCCCGTGTGTGCTCAGTGAAGCCCTTTTTATATACCTAGACTCAATTCCAGCATAATCATCTCTTCTGTGAAACCTTACCTGATCCCCCCATTTGTATACACCTCTGTTTTTAGCACTAGATAAACTGGATTGTAATTATTTGCATGTTTGGCTTCCCTCTAGACCCTGATGTCCTTCAGGCCCGAAGTTGTGGCTTAGTTGTCTTTTAAAGTGCTAAACGAATGTTACTATTTTATGCCTAGGACATATAAGGCATTCCAAAAACTATTTGTTGAATGACAAAATGAGTGAGTAACTGTAGAACATCACATGCTATATCTTTTTGGACTATATCTTTGGGAGCAATTATTGACTGAGAGATAGGTTTGATTAGTAACCTTGGGGCTGAGAAAAATGTAATCATTTGTTAGAGCAGCTATTGCTAGGCACTCTTCCTGTTGCCATAGCTTATGGGACATTGAGTTAGTTCACAGGACGTTGAGATATAGAGAAATTTAGTAACTGGGACAAGTAAGTTATGTGACTAAGTAAGCAGCATAGTTGGACTTGGAATTCAGAATTCCCTGACTTAAGAGCCAATGTTCTTTTCTCAGTGCTGGAAAATTATCAGAGATAGGGTTTGAGGGAGGCACTTTAAAATGAAGGCAAGCAGTTTTTAGGGTAAAGTCCCATTTGAAACCATAACTTTTCTTTTTTCTATAGATTCCAGGAATATCTAGGAGATATTACAGGAGAGGCATTGTTAAGTTCATGCTCTTAGTAACTTTGAACCTAAATGAAAGAATGAGTGAAGAGATAATGAAGTGGAGGGAGCTAACAAAAATTAATCAAAACAAGGAGAAAGAGTTGATAATAAAAATCAGATTACAGAAAAGGGAATGCTAATATTCATTGAATATCTACTGTATGCTGGTCTTGTAGATTTATCATCTCTTCATCAATTCTCACAGCAAACTTATGAGATCAGTATTATTTTCCCCATTTGCATGTGGTTAAAGTCCCATGGATACTTTAGATTTAAAAGAGGTTAAATATCTTGCTCAAGATAATGTAGACAGCACTCATGGAGCTTAGGTTCAAACCCAGTTCTATATGATTCCATCTCGTGAGGAATGGAGATAAATTTCCTTTGTACCATCAGATATCTCAGTGCAGCTGCACTATGAATCAGTCATTATAATGAATAACAAGGTGTTATACAGAGGAAAAATCAGTTTAACCCAGGTGCATCCTTTGTGCTGGCTGAATTGATAATTGGTTATTTCTGTACATTCGGAAGGAATATAAGATAGTTATGATGTCTTTTCTTGGGAACTCTTCCTATTGCCTTAAAATTGAGAGAAAGTATCAATCAAATATGATAAACTTTAATAATCCATAAGGTGCAAACATTGGCCAATTAGATGGATGCTCGCTATAAACATCTGAGGAGGCTGCATTGTAGTCCAGTATCAGTCTACTGGGCTAGATCAGACACGTGGACTAGAATTGTTTAGAGGCTCCATTATCTGTAAAGCTGAGAAGCAAAGAAATTTTTTTTTATCATGTATTGTGTTGTAGAATTATTCTAGTACCAGATTAATTTGTTATATATGCTAAACCAGTTAGCATTTATAGTGAGAGTGACATTTAAGGAAAAAGAAAGATGTAGAATAATGAAAGTCTAATCTACATGATATACCTACTACCTTGCCTAAGACTCCAAAAAAGCTTTACTAGTTCGATATTTGGTTTCTCATTTATCCATCTGCTTGTTCATTTTGCTCATTTATTCACTCTGTATTCTTTGATTTTAAGACTGTTATTTCTGTCAATTCTGAGAAAGGATTTTTCTTTTTAAGCTATAGAATAGGGATAATCTGACTGTAATCAGTTTAGGTATGAATTACTTATTTACATATCTGACTTCTGTACTAAGCTCTAAGCTATTTAAGGGTAGGGACAATTTTTTTTTTTTAAATCTCTCTACCCTCCAGTGCCTAATAGAGTACTTCATTATATATTTTGGTGACTGAATTAAAGAACTCAGAATTCAGTCAGCCTAAATGTATGTTTTTTGCAGCTCAAGCCTGCAGGTTATGAGTTTCATATATTCCTTCAGTGACCATGTAATGAGCTCTTAAAACCTGTAAATGGCTGTTTTAGAGATAGGCAGTAGACCCTAAGATGCCTACAGAGAGGAGAGATTAAATGCTGGGACCCCACAGACAGGAGATCTTTTAAAACCTGCTCTGTTTTGTAGTGTCACATCATACTGTTAACCCTGAGGTGTAGGGAACAATAGATGATTAAGATTGGTCCGGTTTGTTTGGGGATCAGACTCTGTAGAGATCCCAGTCCAGAAAACAAAGGATTAAAGTCTCTGCATTTTCTGTGGTGAGAAGCAAGCCAGGGAGTTTTGGAACCAGATGGAGGTAACAATGTCTTATGTCTCTTAGGTGGATGTCAGGAGGGAATTGAGTATCTGAGGCACAATGTATCATAGCATTTCTGGGAAAAAAGGCAACGTCTCAATGGTCAAGGCAGACAAAGGGCCTGGGAACACAGCAGGTCAGATACCAGCAGGGAGAGGAAATGGGAAAATAAATCCTTTAATTAATAAAAATCCAGGCTTTGTTAATTTTTGGTGTTTTATCCTGGTCACCTGGCATTACCTGCATTACATCTGCTGAGCAGCTCTCTAGTATTGTAGCCACTATGGGGACTTAGCAGGGTTCTTCCTAAAATTGGGCAATGAAGGGCTCAACATGGAAGCCTAAAAGTTAAGTTGAGAAGAAAGTTGAGAAGAGCCTTCAGAAGAGTTTGATCAAGGAGAGATTCCTTGTCACTTTCCTTCTGTGTTCCTGTATGCCCAGGTTTTTCTTTTTCTTAAACAGGAAACTGAAAAAGCCCAGAAACTTTTCCTTGACCTTACTGTATTCTGCTTGCTTATCTGCTTGCTTATCATGAAGAGAAAAAGAGGCTTTTTCTCTTCATGTGATTATCTGATTATCTGAGAAAAAGAAGAACCTATGCATACTGCTCTACTAAATACGTATGCCTTTAACTTCTGCGTTCTTAGATTATTGAAACATGCCTCTTAAACTTCATTGTCATCTTCTTGATAACTAAATCATATGGTACCCCCATCCTCATCTTTCCGTGTTTCTCAGCAACATTTGATATTTTTGACTGTCTTTTCTTTCTTAAAATCTGTTCTTCCTTGACCTTTGTGATTTAATACCCACTCACTGTAGTGGAACAGGGTTGTGTCTTACCCAATGCCATTTTAATTCAGCTGTTGACCAGCCTACCATAAGTATGTGTATGATGCCCAGCCAGGACCAGAAAGAACTGTCTGAACAAACTGAGCCAAGATCAGCAGAATTGCTTAGCCAACTGGTAGGGTCCAGAGCAATTATAAATGGTTATTGTTCGAAGCCACTGAGTTTTAGGATGGTTTGTAATGCGTCATTATTGTGGCAGTAAACACCTGATAGAGCATAAGGAAAAGACCTGAAGGGAGTTATCAAAGAAATAATGCAAGAAAATTTCCTGTACTGTAGGATACAAGTCTCTAGACTTTAAAAGCTTCCCAAGTATCCGGCATAATGAATGAGAAAAGACCACAAAGCCTCATCAATCTGAAATTTAAGAACATTATGGATTAAAATAAAATTCTCAAAGTTTTGTAGAGGTTGTATAGAACAAAAGAAAAGAAAACACAAAAACAAGTCCTATAGAGATGAATGGAAATCAGAATGACATCAAACTTTTAACAGCAGCACTAGATTATAGAAGACAGTGTTGCATTGCTTTCAAAATTAGGAGGAAAATTAAAAAAAAATTAGGAGGAAAATCACTTTCAGCTTGTGTTTTTCTATTTAGACAAACTGTTGATTAGAATAAAGAAATTCTAAGACTCAGAAGGATTCAAGTGTATCTTATGTGTCCTTTCATAAAAAGCTTCTGGAAGATGAACTTGTATAAAACAAAGGAAGAAATCAATAAAGAGAAAGCCATAGGATGCAAAAAACAAAGGATTTGGTGCAGGAGGGCAGAAAATAGGGTTCCTTGAAAATAACTCTTCACTAGGCTTAGAGAGCACCCAGTCCAGATTGCAGAAAGAGAATAGAAGACTATGGGAAGGATTTGGGAGAATGAAGTGTTTGGTATTTTGAACATTTGGAAAAAACTGACTGTTGACAAATGTGTTAGACTTGGAAAAAAACAGTGATAGGTAAATGGAAAACAAAGCAAGTGAGACAAATGGTAATTATTAATTTCAGAAAGTTATTTAAAATTTTTTTTAAAAGATTTTATTTATTTATTTGAGAGAGAATGAGTGAGAGAGAGCATGAGAGAGGAGAAGGTCAGAGGGAGAAGCAGGCTCCTCAAGGAGCTGGGAGCCCGATGTGGGACTCGATCTTGGAAGTCTGGGATCATGACCTGAGCCGAAGGCAGTCGCAAGAAAGATATTTTTTAAGTATGGAAACAATCACATTGTATTAGCTGGCTCAGTAATAAAGAGTATTTATGTAGTCATAATGGTATAAACACTGAATACTGATTTAAACATTGAGAGAGAACAGTGTGTGTGGAGGGGAATGGGGAGGAAGGCTGATGGTGTAAGAGAGCAAAATTCTCGATTTCTGTAATAGGAATTAAAATTACAATATTGGAAATTGAGCAATCAGGAAATATCCATATAAGCTTCATATTTAGACCACAACAACTACTAAAGAGTCCACTGAGGTATAGGACTAGAGCAAATGGCATATTTTTTCTGTTAAGGGCTGGAAAGTAAATATTACAGGTTTTATGGGCCATACAGTTTTTGCTGTTGTAGGGTGAAAACAGTCATTGACAATTCATGAATGACTGGACATGGCCATGTTCCAATAGAACTTTACAAAAACAGATGGTGGGTGCTCTCTGGGTTCTGTCCTAGTTTGTGGAGACATGGCTAAATGTGCCAAGAAGTTGGAATCATCGGTAAATACAGGACTTGTTACGGTGCTTCTGTCAGGAAAATGGTGAAGAAAATTGAAATAAGCCAGCATGCTGAATATACTTGGTCCTTCTGTGGCAAAACTAAGATGAAAAGATGAGCTGTGGGGATCTGACATTGTGGTTCCTGCATGAAAATGGTAGCTGGTGGTGTCTGGGCCCACACCACCACCACATCTGCTTGCACAGTAAAGTCTGCCATCAGAAAACTGAAGGAACTGAAAGATCAATAAAAGCTCCACTCTTTGAAACACTGCTAGCCTATAACTGGGTTAATTTATGTAACTACAACAGCACCAACAACACCTGATGGTGGAATGGATTTGGGCTGTGGGACATAGTTTGCTCGTGTTATGACTAGAGGGCAAAGGTGGTGGGATAGAGAGATAATTTTCTCTTCCTAATTCAAGGTCACTTTTGGACTTCCCTGCCTCCCCTCCCCTCGTTAACTATAGAATAAATAGAGTAATTTTCCATATTGCCTTTCACATCAGTGTCCAGTTTTATATTTATTTGTAAAGAGTTTGTGTTTTAGATTATCTGAACTACTTACTGTCTCCAAATGTTGACCCAGATATCTTGCTTCTGTGCCTTATGCTCTTTCCTCTGGAATTGTTTTCCTTACTTTACCTCTCTGCTTTTGAAAATTGTATATATATCTTTCTGAGTTCCACCTGAAATAACTGCTTCTCTAAGAAACTGTTATATTTTCTTTTTACCCTACTATAAACCCTTGTTCAAGTAGCTAACCAGAGATGATTTAATCCTTCCTTTGGGAGAGATTGAATTTTGGGGTCAGACAGTTCTGAATTTGAATTTATTATCTACTGTATACTTACTATATGACCTTGAAAAAAATGTATTTAACCTGTTTGAACCTTTGCTTTTCTTATTTAAAAATACTTCATATGGTTCTTTATAGAGTTAAAGTTATTTAATACTATTTTCTTCTCTTCACTTCTAACACTTTTGATCAACCTCACATTATAGTCATTTGTGTACTTACTTATCCCCCAACCCTTAGCAACCTACACTCAGATTGGATCTTCATTTTAAATATCCTGAAGCGGTGCTCAGAAAGCATTGATTTGATTGAACTGAAATAAGAAGGAAATGTCTTAGTGTTGATTTGTAGCCGAAGAATTCTGGCTTTATGATAAAATTTTATATTCTACTGTTTGCCTGTTCCCTAATCTTTTTTACATGGTCTATTTTTATTAGTTCAATTCTGTTTTCTCCCACATTGCAAAGGAGGTGCAGTGTTAGAGGGGAATATAGTGACTTGATTTTTCCTTTGATGGGAACTAAGCCATATGTTTGTATTGAGTCAGCTACTCCAGACTCTGAATTCTCAATCACATGGTCAGCAGTGTTTAATTGAATTCCCAATATGTGCAAAGCTACGCCGGGTGCTGTCACTCTAGGGAACGTAACCATCTGGAAGAACTTGTTTTTAAGAACCCAGAATATGAGAAATATGTCTCTTTGTATCTAAATTAAAATGATACTAAATTTGGCTAAGTAAATAGCTGGCATAAATGCTGTCTTTTGCCTTGCATTCTCCTCTTTTATCTTTCTTTTAATCTCCAAGAAGAGACATCCTCCTTTTTTGCTATGGCTAGGATGGTGTACTTTTTCCTTGATTTCTTTCCTTCCTAATTATTGATAATTTGTGTAGTACAGGATTCTGATGTTTAAAATCCTCAAGATCTTTTAGTTTTTGGATCCTTTTCTAACTTTAAATATGTATATATGATAGGCAGAATCCTAAAATGCTCTCCTAAGATTTCTTGCCGTAATCCCTATGACTATGCATATGCTGGATGTTACTTCCTTGATTATGTTATGTTACATACCAAAAGGAATTTTGAGATATAATTAAGGTTACTAATCAGTTGACCGCAAGGCAGAGAGATTATCTAGATAGACCTAATATAATCACATGAGTCCTTTAAAAGCGGAATGCTTTTCAACTGGTAGTAGGAAGGGAAGCCAGAGCTTAAAAACATGAAAAAGGATCTGTTACACTGTTGGTGGCTTGAAGACAGAGGAGAATATACACAAGGGTGAGGGAGTAGCCTATAGGAGTTGAGAACAGCCTCCAGCAAGGAAATGGGACCTTACTCTTTTACAAAAATACTTTTTATAATACTACGTGATTCTGTTTTTTACCCTCCTTTCTTCCATCTCTTCTGTTGTCTTCACAAATCTTGCTGACTAGTATTGGAATTGAATTTAGGCACTTTTGCAAGGAACCAGCAAAGGTGATTAAAGAAACAAGAATTTTAAGAAAAAAGTCGGTGAAGTCCAAATTAATTTTCTTGATGTCTTTGTTAGCATAAGGCTCTTCCTAAGGAGCCAGATGTGTTCCTGGCCGTTTACCTGTAGACATTGTATAGATGTTATATGTTACCTATTACCATAGTAATGTTTCCTAACAAAGTACGCCCAGATCCCTGTTTGTATGTTATATTAAAAACATAATCATTTATTATCATTCATGGATCTGCTAATTTAGGCTGGGCTCCTCAGTCAGCAGAATGCTTTAGGCTTGGTGGCTAGGTGGTTCTGCATCTCACTGCAGTTTGTTAAAATATGGGTTGGCTATGCTGATAAGACTTCATGTGTTTCTGTCCTCCTTGGTGGAGTGATCTAGCCATAGCATACTCTTGTCATGCCCATGATAGAGGTGCCAGAGGGCAAGTGGAGTGCTTCCCCTCCTTCTCTCTCTGCCTGCCTCTCTGCCTACTTGTGATCTCTGTAATAAATAAATAAATAAAAATCTTTTAAAAAAATTAAAAAATTCATTTAAAATTCTCTAATTACCCAAAATTTATGATTACTAGCAAGCTTAACTGGAATCTAAATTTTCTAAGTACTAGATTTGCCCCAAGTAAGTTTAATAATTCCTTAAAAAAAAAGTGATACTTAAAAAAAAACACTTGAGGAAACTGATCCACAATACAATTTATTTAATACATCCAACTTACTACAAGAAATATACTGAGATAGTCAAGAGTAACTTAAAAGTCTTTCACATTCCACATTATTCAAATAGTTTGTAAGAGAAAGAATATACACACATAATCCAAAGCAAAAAGTGAGGCAAGTCATGAGAAGGTACAGATAAGTGGAACCAGAAGTTGGAGAATGACTTCCAGCTGACGTAAGAAAAGGCATCCCCAAGGAAAGGGCATTTGAGTTAGGTTTTGAAAATTAGCACAGAATATATAACATTGTGGTTGGCTTCATTAAAAAAAAAAGTAGTAGTAGCATTTGCCCTCATAACTGCAATGAAGTGTTTTTATGTGTAATTACTTACTTGATATCTCTCTCCCCAACTAGACTTCAAGTTCTAAAAGGGCTGAGACTCTCACTTTTTAAATTGTCTCTCCAGTACCTACCAGAGCATCTAGTACATGGTAAACATCCAGAAAAGATTTGTTAAGAAATGAATAACAGAGGCAGGAAAATAATAATTTGCTGAGAAAATAAAGAAAGAAAGGGATATAAACATCAAACAAGTATTTAGGGCCAAATCACAGAAGACCTTGAAAATCAAACTGAGGAATTTTTTACTTTATTTGGTTGTTAATAAGGACTCACTAAGTGTTTAAGCAGTACAGTGACATAACAGGGTCTGTGCTTTAGCAAGTGTATCTAAAAGCAATACATACAGTAGATCACAAAAAAAGAGGCAATGAAAGCAATCACGAGATCATTACAGGAGTCCAGATCAAAGATAACAAGGACTCAAAACTAAAATAAGAGAAGTGGCGCCTGGGTGGCTCAGTCAGTAAAGCATCTGCCTTGAGCTCAGGTCATGATCTCAGGGTCCTGGGATAGAGACCCCTGTCAAGTCTCCCCTGCTCAGCAAGGAGCCTGCTTCTGCTTCTCTCCCCTCCCTACTCTTTATGCTTTCTCTCTCCCACTCTCTCGAATAAATAAATAAAATCTTAAAAAAAAAACCCACTCAAAAACAGTGGGAATATAAAGTAAAACTATAATAACCACAGGGATATTACACGGAAAAATCAATAGGGCAATCAGTCATCCATTTAACCAACATCTTTTGAGCACCTACTTTGTATCTACCAGACACTTATGCCAGGAGCGGGAGACAGGAAATAAAAAGAAGTCACAGTCCTTTATCTCAAAAACTCAGGTTTCCCTGAGTTGTCTCAGTAGGGAAAATTGATTGAAAATATGATGAATGAAGAAAAGAAGTCAAAGACTCTAAATTTTTAATCTAGATGACCTAGAGGATTGTTATCATCAGAGAATAGAGCAGAAGAAGGTGGGGAGGGCAGAGGATATGGAAGTTTTTAACATACTGGCTTTGTGTAGAATATTCAAGCGAAAATGTTCAGCTGGCAGTTACAAACGGAAGACTGGAAAGAGAACAGAGAGGTAAAGTCTTACAATTTGGGACACATATAGCATAAATATGAGAGCTGACATTGAGAGCTGGAAAAGATAAGAAAGGACATTGTATGTAGGACCTTGGATTCTATCCACATTTAGAGATGCAGGGAAGGCAGAGGAAAGAAGAAAAGGAAAGAAAAGAGGAAAGAGGGGGAAAAAAGAGGAAAAAAAAAAGAGGAGAGAGGAAAGAAAAAAAGAAGAATGATCAGTAAATCAAGCCAAGATAAAAGAGAGCAATCAGAGAGGCAGAAGGATCATCAAGATAAGGGAAAGTGTTTCCAGAGGTATGCACTATCAACAGTACTAGTTGTAGCAAAGAATCATGGAAAATTAGGACTGAAAAAGA
This sequence comes from Mellivora capensis, assembly GCA_004024625.1. Classification (NCBI taxonomy): domain Eukaryota; kingdom Metazoa; phylum Chordata; class Mammalia; order Carnivora; family Mustelidae; genus Mellivora; species Mellivora capensis. Next base: position 16,878 of record PISX010022685.1, read on the forward strand.
GACCACTGGATGTGAGAACGAAAGAAAGGTATTCATGACATTTGAGAGAGTGTCAGAGTGATAAAGAAAGATTCTGTTTCCAAGAAGTTGAAGTATCAGTGAATAATGAGGCAATTAAGATAGCTAGAGCAAACTACTCTCCTGACATCTGACCATGAAGAAAAAGAAAATGGTAGAAGTCTAACAACGGGGAAAAAAAAAAAAGGATGGGACTCTCTTGACTATCTCAGTATATTTCTTGTAGTAAGTTGGATGTATTAAATAAATTGTATTGTGGATCAGTTTCCTCAAGTGTTTTTTTTTTAAGTATCACCTTTTTATTTTTTAAAGGGATTATTAAACTTACTTGGGGCAAATCTAGTACTTAGAAAATTTAGATTCCAGTTAAGCTTGCTAGTAATCATAACTTTTGGGTAATTAGAGAATTTTAAATGAATTATTTTTTTATTTTTATTTTTTTAAAGATTTTTATTTATTTATTTATTTGACAGAGATCACAAGTAGGCAGAGAGGCAGGTAGAGAGAGAAGGAGGGGAAGCAGGCTCCCTGCTGAGCAGAGAGCCCAATGCGGGGCTTGATCCCAGGACCCTGGGATCATGACCTGAGCTGAAGGCAGAGGGTTTAACCCACTGAGCCACCCAGGTGCTCCTTAAATGAATTATTTTTAAAAAATTTACTACATTATATCATTTACTCTCCAAATCAAATTGATCTGAAAATCTCTTTTAACGTAGATTGCCGGAGTGTTGGGAGGACAGAAGACTACTATTTAAATATCAAATACAAAAAGAAAATATGAGAAGGCCTGAGACAAAGTTCTTGAGTTCATTTGGCCAAATTTGTCTGCTAGTTTTTTCCCTCTGTATTCTGATAATCCAAATCTAATTTTAGTTTGTATATGGTATCCTGCTGATTTTATCATATGGAAGCAGGGAGAGTTCATTCATTTATTTAGTGATATTAAAGATAATTGTACTAATAATCCAGTATGCTATAAATTGTTATATTTGTAACATTTATGCAATTCTGACTACATATACTGTTTTTTCTTTTTTCGTTTGATTCTTGTAATAGAAGCTGTTAGACAGTGGGAAGCATTGTTATGACTATGCCAAAGAACATTAGTTTCTACATGGAACTGACTCCTGTAAGGCTGGAACCTACAACTTTGATCTCATTAGCTTTATGTGATTACTGTTCATCTAAAATAATTATGTAGATGGGCCTAATATAGTTCATGTCTTCATTCTTTTATAGAACTCCAGATTATTTAAGTGTTGAGTCTCAGATAATTAAAGGATAATTATATATATATATATATATATAAATATGTATAAAATATATATACACATGGGGCACCTGGGTGGCTCAGTGGGTTAAGCCTCTGCCTCCAGCTCAGGTCATGATCTCAGGGTCCTGGGATCGAGCCCCATGTTGGGCTCTCTGCTCAGCAGGGAGCCTGCTTCCTGCCCCCTCTCTCTGCCTGCCTCTCTGCCTACTTGTGATCTCTGTCTGTCAAATAAGTAAAATCTTAAAAAAATATATATGCACATATATATATTCATATGTGTATTTACATATGTACATGTATAAATATATACATATTTAAATTATTTATTTATTTGAGAGAATGAGAATGGGAACATGAGCATGCAGAGGGAGGCAAAGGGAGAGGGAGAAGCAGGCTCCCTGCTCAGGACTCAGTCCCAGGACCCTGAGAACATGACTGGAGCTGAAGGCAGTGGCTTAACGAACTGAGCCACCCAGATGCCCCCGCAAAATATTATTCTTAAAGGCCTGTTTTCTTTCAGCTTCATTTAAGTAGTTTGGATATTGTGTGCACAAGGTGAAGTTGGCACTAAAGCAGTCATTAATTTATTGCTGATCCCTGCATACCTGCATTTCAGCTGTCATGGTATTTAATATCACCAAAGGGCAAAGGAGGTCTAATGGGAATTTTTTCTTGCTGTTTTATGTAGGTCATGGCTCTTTTGCTGTATATACTGTTCTGTGCCTTAAGGATGGTAAGCTGGTTTGCAGGATATTTAAACAACTTTTTAAAAAGATTTTATTTCTTTATTTGAGAGAGAGAGAGCAGGGGAAGGAGCAAGGGGGAAGAGAGAATCTCAAGCAGCCTCTGCACTGAGTGTGGAGCCCAACACTGGGCTTTGTTTCATGACCCTGAGGTCATGACCTGAGCTGAAACAGAGTCAGACACCCTTAATTTTAAACCAGCTGAGCCACCCAGGTGTCCCTTAAGCAGTTTTTTTTTTAAAGATTTTATTTATTTATTTGACAGAGATCACAAGTAGGCAGAGAGGCAGGCAGGCAGAGAGAGAGAGAGAGAGGGAAGCAGGCTCCCCGCTGAGCAGAGAGCCTGATGTGGGGCTTTATCCAAGGACCCTGGGATCATGACCCAAGCTGAAGGCAGAGGCCTTAACCCACTGAGCCACCCAGGCCCCCCACCTTAAGCAGTTTTTAATAAGGTATAATATATAGTGAAGCGAAGTACACAAATCTTGTGTACAACTCTGTGAACCCAGGTCAGAACAGAGAACATTTCCAACACCCAACTGCCTTATACCTTTTCCCAGTCTATGCGTAGTCCTTGAGAGGTAACTACTATTGTGACCTCTATCTTCATACTAGTTTTGACTTAGTTTGTTTATGAAGTTCATGTAAACGGGAGGGAATTCTAACTAGTCTTTTGCTTAGCTTGTTCTACTTATTTCATTTCTGAGATTCATGCATGCTGTTGCAAATAGTGGTAGTGCTTCTTCATTGTATAGTTTTATTGTATAAACATACCATAATTTATACATTCTGTTGGTGAACAACTGGGTTGTTTCTAGTTTTTGACTATTATGAATAGTGTTCCCATGAATATTCTTGCACACGTTTTGGGGTGTATGTGTATCTGTGTGTATACATTTGTATATGTACATCTATATGCATTTCTGAGCTTTATAAATTTGGAGGTGGAATTTCTGGGTTACAGAGTGGGCATAATTTTATTTTCACCAGATGTTTTCAGCCAGTTTACCAGAAAACTTGCACAAATTTGCACTTTTAATCAGCAATGTAAGAAATTGTCAAGCTCCACATTTTTGTCAACACTTGCTATTGTAAGCCTTTTGAATTTTACTTATTTTGGTGGGTGTGTTGTGGTATCTCACTGTGTTTTAGTTTGCATTTCCCTGCTGAATGATGCTGTTGAACACTTTTTCATGTGCTTATTGGCCATTTGGATACCATCTTTCATGAAGTACCTGTTATGTCAGTTTCAGATATTTATTGTTACTTAAGCCAAAAACAATTTATTATTTTCTACAATTATATGGGTTGACCTGGACGTTCCTTTCCTCGTTTTGTCTGGGTTCTCTCATGCAGCTGCTTACAAGTGGCGGGGAGGTCTCTTGGGCTGGAAATCCCAAGGTGGCCTTACTCACTTGTCTGTCTGTCATTGTTGGCTGTGGTAAGGGCACCTTGGTTTTTTTTTCCCCTATGATTTCTCTTACTCTAGTAAGTAGTAGAGTTTCCTTACATGACTGGGTAGTCTTCCAAGAGGGTGAAAATGGATGTTGCAAGATCTTTTCAGATCTCACCTTGGAAGTTATATAATATTGCTTCTACCACATTATTTTGATCAATGTGAGTTATGACTAACCCAGATTCAAGGGATCAGTAAATGGACTCCACCTCTTGTTTGGAAGAGCAGCTATGCCATATTAAAGGGGCATAGATACCAGAATAGGAATAATTTGTAGCTATATTTAACCACTTTCCTACAAAGTCTTTTGATTACTTTTTATTGGATTATATTATTGATTTTTAGGAGCGCTTTATATCTACCCCTCTGTAGTTTGGCTTTCTGGTTTTTTTTTCCTTTTTAATAACACAGGGCTTGAACTCATGACCTTGAGGTCAAGACCTGAGCTGAGATCCAGAGTCGGATGCTCAACTGACTGAGCCACCTAAGCGTTCCAGTTTTCTGTTTCTAAATGGGTCTCTTTATGTATAGGAGTTTTAAATTTTAATAAAATCCAATCTACCACTCTTTAATGATAGTATTTTAGTGTCTAGTTGTGCTAGAGCTTTAGTAATTCATTTTAAATAATAGTGCTTCTAGTACAAGGAAAAGAATATTATTATCAGTAAAGCCATTTACTCTCTTTATTCCACTTATTTATTCATTTAACAAAGCATTGTAGGCTATTCATCAGGACGTTAAGTACTTTTGAAATGTGTATTTAAAGGAAAGTTGAGAATTTCTTAGTTTCATGACCGTTAATGAAAGTTAGTATGTTTGGAGCAGGTTTTTTGGTTGATTATCTCATTCTGAGAGGTCTACTTGGTTTAAACAGTAGATCTCAAAACAAATTTTAATCAGATATTTTCAAATTCCTTTGAACAGGCATAGAACTAGATATATAAACAAAATCCTGTGCCTGTGGGAGCCAGGCATTAGCTATTCTTCAAATTTTAGGTAACCTTTAAATTTTAATACTTAATTCTCTTAAAATAAACTTTCCTGTACTGATTCTGTGCCAGTTATCTCACGAAAATTAACTCCTTCAGAGAGTTCCTCCCTTTCCTATTCTTCTACAGCATATTCTTTGTAACTACCTGTATTACTGCCTTTTTCTATTCTGTTTTGTTTACTCTTACGGTTATTTCTACTTTTTTTTTTACCCTATGATATTGTTATTCATTTAATACTTAGCAAAACTGTATGAATGCTTATCATGTGCGCTGGGTATTGGCATCACATTGGTCAATAAGATAGATGTGATTCCTACCTGTGGAGGATGTAGAGTCTACTGAGAGATTAATGTAGGTAAATATGTAGCACAGCAAGTACTATAATGGGAAAAGTAAAGAATGTTATAGGAATGCTTAGGAGGGGCCCCTACCCTATAGTGGGTGTTAAAAGGAATAGTTTTTAGAGGAAGTGACATTTCAGCTAAGGCCACTCACTAGTTGACAACAAGGTAAATGGACTGGATCATGCAGGACTATGTAAATTATATAAAAGGAACTTGATTTTATTCTAGGAATAATGAGAAACCACTGAAAGAGAGTGGCATCATCATTATTGTTTTGCTTACTACTGTTGTATAAGATATTATGTAAAACTAAGAAGATTAAAATGACTATTTTATGTTGCTCCTGTTTTTTTAGGTCAGTAATTTGTTACTGAGTAATAGTCTGTTTGCTGGGCATTCCTCATTTGAGGTTCTGTCACTCGCAGATGTCAGCTGGGGCTAAAAGCCATATAGATTCAAGTGGGGATGGGTATCTGATTTGACTCACTCACATAGCTGGTAGTTGATACTTGCTGTTGGTGGGCCATCAGCTTTGCCTCTAATCAGAGTCCCTATCTGTGGCCTCTCCAGTATGGTGTTTTTGCGGGTAATCAGACTTTGTACATGGTGACAGGCTTTGCTCAGAGCAAGTGCCTCAAGAGAATCCAGCAAAAGCTTTGTGGGCTTTTCTGACCAAGACTTGGAAGTTGTAATTATTTCATTTCTACTGCATTTTATTTTTAAAAGCTTGTCACTAAAACTGGGATGGATTGAAGGTGGGAGTAGACAAGGACCATACCTCTTGATGGTAGAGGTGTTAAAAAAAGACTTCAGAAGATGCAGACATCTTTTAAAACCACCAGTCTTTCCTCTGGTCACAAATTATTTATAATTCTCTCAAATGCAAAATTCATTTCCTCCCAAGTCCTCTTCCACCTTATTATTTTTTTTTTAAAGATTTTTATTTATTTGTCAGAGAGAGAGTGCACAAGCATGGGGAGCAGCAGGCAGAGGGAGAAGTAGACTCCCCGCTGAGCAAGGAGTCCAATGCAGGATTCCATCCCAGGACCTTGGGACCATGACCTGAACAGAGGGCAGCTGCTTAACATACTGAGCCATCCAGGCATTCCCTCTTCCACCTTAAAGGCCTGTTTGTTCTGGCATGATCTCAGCTTCCAGTTATCTGATCAACTCTATGCGCACATGAGGCTCCTAATGTGCAATTCCTCAGATATGGTTTCCCTTGATATGAAGACCTGTGAACCAAAAAGATGTTTTCTGCTCCCCACATAGCCACTGTACAGTAGTGATTCAGGGATAGGATAACCACAGTAGACATTCCATTCTAAAATGGGAGAAATGAGAAGCACATAGCAATCATGAGGCAATTACAGTTTTGAAATCCCCTGGGCAGATTTTGCCAGTTTCTTGATTAAGGTCCAGCACTGCTCATTAGAAATTGTTCTCCATTGCCCTTGGTTTTGCCATTTGGCTTCTTGATTCTTTCTTCTGAATAATTCTTTCTTTTCCTTAAGAAATGATGTATGTCTGCATTTGGGTAGCTTTCTTGGCCTGCTTCTTACCTCTACAAGTTTGGGTGTCCAAAGACTTCTTTTCTTATTGTATTTATTCCATTTATTTAAGTTGGGAATGCTTTTGTTAATACAGTTACCTTGAACATTTTTTGCTCTTTTGGTGGATTTTATTGGGGTTTACTCCATTTAAAAAGTCCATTATGAAAGTCATAACCATAAAGGTCTTCAAGCCAGGCCCATCTTTATCTTGAGTTACCTGTGAGGCTGCTGAGGGACCTGTCCATTGCTACATGTTTTAGATTTTTGTTACATCACTACTTATACTAAAGTTTTGTTCTGGTTGCTATTGCTGTATACCTACCAAATTACTCAAAACTTAATTATTTAAAGTAATGTTTTGTTTTGGTCACAATTTTGTGGTCAGTTAGTTGCAGTCATATGTTGGCTGTGGTCATCTGTATGGTTGTCGTCATCTGAAGGCTTAGCTGGATTAGTTGACGAAGATGGTTTATTCACATGGCTGGGTGGATGCTGAGCTAAATAGTGCTTATGTATGTTTTCTCCAATATAGCAATGTCAGAGTACCTACATTTCTTACCTGGCCCCAGAGTGAGTGCCTCAAGAGACTCAGACAGAAGCTGTATGACTTTTTCTGACCTAGCCTCAGAAACCATACAGTATCACTTCTGCTGCATTCTCATGGTTACAGGCAATTTACTGAGGCTGACCTAGATTCAAGGAGGGTACATAGATCCTACCTCTCAGTGGGAGGAATTTCAACGAATGTGAAGACGGGTTTTAAAATACATTAACTCCACAGTTACTGTAATCATAGCATACATTTATTGAATGATTATAATGTATCAGGTATTTTGATAAGTACTTTACATAAATTCCTTTATTTACTTTTTACTACAAATTTATGATTTTTTCTTTAACTATTTTATAGATAAAGAAATAGAATTTGAAGAGGTTAAATATCTTGCCCAGGGCCACACAGCTAATAAACGATAGGATCTAGAATCATACTAAGTTCTCTGTGACCCAGGAGTCCATAGGCTTAATGATTGCTAAATTGGGAACTTACTATAAGTAGAACAGATTTGTGTGTTAGGTAGCTCATTTCTGGAAGCAGGGAGACTAGTGAGGAAGCTATTGCTACCATCAAGTTGTTCTTTTATGTTTTTTATACAAGGTAAGCAGCAGAAGGAGTGGAAAAAAGTAGGAGAGGGAAGGGTATGCATTATTAACTATTGGAAGGAAAAATATATTTTTATTTTTTTCTAAAGATTTTATTTATTTGACACACAGAGAGAGATCACAAGTAGGCAGAGAGGCAGGCACAGAAAGAGGGGGAAGCAGGCTCCCTGCTGAGCAGAGAGCCCGATGTGGGACTCGATCCCAGGACCCTGAGATCATGACCTGAGCCGAAGGTAGAGGCTTAACCCACTGAACCACCCAGGTGCCCTGGAAAAATATATTTTTAGTCAGATAAAATTTTTGTGGGTATAATGATTTTTAATAACTATCTGTTGTTGGTTAAAATTACTGACCGTCTTCGTCTTTACCCTTCTTCATTTCTTATCTACTATAATGTCTTAGTTTGTTCATTCAGGGAGTCCCACAGATCCCTAGGTCTGCTGTATAGCTAGTATATGATTTTGGCAATTTAAAGGTAGAATAAAAATTGTTCAGTTTTCTTCTCTTTTCTACCAAAGGGAGATTTTCAGCAATTTATTAGACTTGAGAAAAAAAAAAAAAAAAGAGGTATAGGGTCCCCTGAGAGTTCCTGTTAGGAATTGACAAACTAGGGGCTTGTGGTCCAAATCTAGCCTATAGCTTGCCTTTTGTAAATAAAGTTACTAGAACACAGCCATACTCTTTCATTTACACATTCTCTAAGACTTTTCATGCCATGATGTTGGATAGCTCTAGCCGAGACTATGTGGTCCCATGAAGCCCAAAATAGTTACTATCCGGCACTTTATAGAAAAGGTTTGTAGACCCTTGTTCTATATAACACAGAACCTATTTAGATCATTCCGTTGAATATGTGAGATGCTTAGTGCAGGCCAGGGCACAGGTAGGAGACAGAATGGCCACCCATGTTATTGTATAAATTAGTAGCAGAGATCAGCGATTAAATAAATTATTGGTGGATGTCACAGATCTCAAAAAGTAGAGGTTCAGAGGCTTCTGGAAAGGATTCCAAGAAATATGGTAGAACCATCATTTTAGACTGAGGCTAGTTACTCCACTTCCTTTGTGCTGTTGGCTGAATTTTTGTGAGTTTGGTTTACCAGGTTATTACTTATAACTAGAAATAGCAGGTAAAAGACCTATATGTGGTCTTTTACCTTGCCCCTCACTAAGGTGAGGATTGCTGTCCATACTTAATCTTCATTTACCCTATTTTAAATCTTTTATTTTAGAAAGCCTTAGAAATATTTTTGTGTTGGTTTGTTTCAGACCTCCCATGCCGGACTTTAACATTCTTACATTTAGTGCTTCATTGTATCTAGGAGATATATTCCTTTACATTATTATGCATTTATTCTCAGGCCCTATTTAGGACATTGTTGTTTAAGCCATAGGACTGACCTAGATGTTTGCAACTAGGGCATTCAAGGAGAGATATCTTGAGGCACAGTGGGAGTGTGCAGATCAAGTTAGGCCTTACACACTCATATCTGGTTCTGCCCTCAAGCTTTACTTAGAGTAAATGTATATTCTTTCCAATTATTTTGCTTTTATTTCCTACAATTTGGAAATGGAATTATGCATTTACTAATGTTATAGGAATGGTTTTCATAGACAACCAAGCATATTTTATCTACCTAAAGGGTCAGTGAAAGTACCTCTTAACTGTTAATGATTTGCAAAAGGCCTTTGTGTGTGTATAATTAAAAGAGATTAAATAACTCTCTTAAATATGCACTAGAAGTCAGTTTGTTAGCTGCCCATTTAGAAATAGGGTTTTGTCACTATTGCTATACACAGAAAAATGAAATGATACAATATAGTGAATCTCCTTTTGCAAAGGAGAAAACTACATTCTCTAAGCATACATTTTGTCACACATTTTGTGTTTTACAAGTAACCAACAGACTTTACTCTTTAAAAAGTTAATTAAGTACAATGAGAGTTGAGTACTTTTCCAGTTCTCACTGCTGGATAATAAAAAAATAAATCCTGTTAACTGTTTTTAGTTACATTTATTATCCATATAAAATTATACTAATATATCACTTCGACTCTTTGTGAAAATATTTCTACTGCAATGAGCCCATGGTGATAGGACTTCTGAAAAAGTGACGGTAGGAACCTTCAGATGGTAGTAGGCTTATTCTGGCTCATTTATAGTGAATGCATGTCCCACATAGGGCTTCCCTGCATTTAAGAAAAGGTGGTTTAGGGGCACCTGGGTGGCTCAGTGGGTTAAAGCCTCTGCCTTTGGCTCAGGTCATGATCTCAGGGTCCTGGGATCGAGCCCGCACTGGGCTCTCTGCTCAGCAGGGAGCCTGCTTCCTCCTCTCTCTCTCTGCCTGCCTCTCTGCCTACTTGTGATCTCTGTCTATCAAATAAATAAATAAAATCTTTAAAAAAGAAAAAAGAAAAGGTGGTTTAGGGAGAAAGAAGCAAGATGGTGGAGGAGTAGCAGACTGAAATGACATCAGGTCCCAGGAGTTCAAGATAGTTATCAAACCATTCCGAACACCTACAAACTCAATAGGAAATAGAAGAGAAGAGGAGCAGCAATTCTAGGAGCAGAAAATCGACCACTTTCTGAAAGGTAGGACGTGCGGAGAAGTGAATCCAAAACCACAGGACGATAGACCATGGGGGGGAGGGGCCAGCTCCTGGCAAGCAGTAGAGCAGAGGAAGACAAAATCAGAAGTTTTAGAAGTCTGCTCCAAGGAGGGACATCGCTCCAGAGGATAAGCAGGGGTGGAGCCCCCATGGGGACAGTGTGGTCTCAGGTCCTTCGGGGTCACAGAAAGATTGGGGGTCCCAGAGTGTGGCAGAGCTCCCAGGTATTGGAGTGTGGAAGCCAACTACAGAGACAGAGCAAAGGAATGAGGTTTCAGATCAGGGTTACCTTAAACCATGATCCAAGGCACAGTTGGACCACTGCTGTTTGAGCAGGGACCCCACACGTGGCAGATCTAGAGAGAACCCCTCCTTCCTCCTCCAGGAGGAGTGGCGTAGGAGTGTGCAGCAGGAATCTGCTGGGTTTGGAGACTCCAAACAGGGCCATGCAGAGATAGAAATGCTGAGTCACAGGCTGGGTGACCACAGAGCGCAGACAGAGACCAGGGAGACAGGAGTGATTGACTGCTTTTCTCTGAGGCTATAATGAGGAGTGGGGCCCCGAGCTATTGGCTCCTTTGGGCCGGAGATTGGGAGGCTGTCATTTTCATTCCCATCCTCCAGAGCTCTACAGAAAGCATTCAGGCAACAAAAGCTACCAACAGTGAACCTGAGCAGATTACTTAGCCTGGTCGCTGGCAGGGGTGGTGCAATTCCGTGTGGGACAAAGACATCTGATACTCACCGCAACAGGCTCCTCCCCCAGAAAATCAGCAAGAACATCCAACCAAGACCAAACTCAATAATCAACGAGAACAGCAGAACTCCAGAGCTAGGGGAAAGCAATGCATAGAAGTCATGGCTTTTTAAATTTTTATTTATTTATTTTTAAAGATTTTATTTATTTGACAGACAGAGATCACAAGTAGACAGAAAAGCAGGCAGAGAGAGAGGAGGAAGCAGGCTCCCTGCTGAGCAGAGAGCCTGATGTGGGGCTCGATCCCAGGACCCTGGGATTATGACCTGATCTGAAGGCAGAGGCTTTAACCCACTGAACCACCCAGGCACCCCAAAGTCATGGCTTTTTACCCATGATCCTTTAGTCTTACAAAGTTAAATTTTTTTATTTTTGTTTTTTTTCTTCTATTTTTTTTAACTTTTCCCCTTTTCTCTATTAATGTTTTTTAACAGGTTTATCTTAACAATACCTTTTTAAAAAAAACTTTGAATTTTCATTGTAATAGTAATATTTTATCCCTTCATTGTATTTAACCTTATTTGTTGTATACATATAATTTTTTTCTTTAAAATTTTGGGATACAGTTTCTTCTAATAGATCAAAATATACACTAAATCTAGCATATGGCTTTGTTCTAGTCTCCAACCTGAGCGTACATTCTCTCCTCTTTTTATTTTCTTGTTACAACCAACTTATCAATTCCTTTTACAGAATTTTAAAAAAATTTTCATCTTTACATTCATATTCCATCCCTTCATTGTGTTTACCTTTATTTTTGTATATATGTAAGTTTTTCTTTCTTTAAAATTTTGGGAGGCAGTTTATTCTAAGAGACCAGAATACACCCCAGATCAAGTGGGTGGCTCTGTTCTATTCACCAGTCTAATATACATATTTTTTTATTTTTTATTTTTATTTCTTTTCCCCCCTATTTTTCTCCCCCCGGTTTTGGGTCTCTTCTGATTTGGTTAGTGTACATTTTTCTAGGGTCTTTGCTCTCCTTTTAGTATTTTATTCCCTCGTTCATATATCCTTATCTGTATTAAATGACAAAGCAGAAAAACTCACCACACAAAAAAAAGAACAAGAGGCAGTACCGATTGGTAGGGATCTAGTCAATATGGACACTTGGTAATATGTCAGAACTGCAGTTCAGAATGGAAAGAACTCAAATACACGGAGGCTAAAGAGCATTCTACTAATGACTTAATGGGTCAACCAGGAAATTAAATAAGAATTGGAAAAAAATTCATGGAAAGAAATGAAAATGAAAACATAACAGTTCAAAATCTGTGGGACACAGCAAAGGCAGTCCTGAGAGGAAAGTATATAGTGATCCAAGCCTTTCTCAAGAAACAATAAAGGTCTCAAATACACCACCTAAGTCTACACCTAAAGGAGCTGGAGAAAGAACAGCAAAGAAAGCCTAAACCCAGCAGGAGAAGAGAAATAGTAAAGATCAGAGCAGAAATCAAGGAAATAGAAATCAAAAGAACAGTAGAACAGATCAACGAAACTAGGAGCTGGTTCTTTGAAAGAATTAATAAGATTGATAACCCCCTGGCCAGACTTATCAAAAAGAAAAGAGAAAGGACCCAAATAAATAAAATCATGAATGACAGAGGAGAGATTACAACCAACACCAAAGAGATACAAACAACTATAAGACATATTATGAGCAACTATATGCCAGCAAATTCGACAATCTGGAAGAAATGGATGCATTCCTACAGATGGGTAAACTACCAAAATTGAACCAGGAAGAAACAGAAAACAGGAGATTGAAGCAGTCATAAAAATTCTCCCAACAGGGGCCCCTGGGTGGCTCAGTGGGTTAAAGCCTCTGCCTTTGGCTCAGGTCATGATCCCAGGGTCCTGGGATCGAGCCCTGCATCGGGCTCTCTGCTCAGCAGGGAGCCTGCCTCCCCTCCAACCCCCTCCTGCCTCTCTGCCTACTTGTGATCTCTGTCTGTCAAATAAATAAATAAAATCTTAAAAAAAAAAATCTCCCAACAAACAAGAGTCCAGGCCCAGACGGCTTTCCAGGGGAGTTCTACCAGACATTTAAAGAAGAATTAATACCTGTTCTCCTGAAACTGTTCCAAAAAATAGAAATGGAAGGAAAATGTTCAAACGCATTTTATGAGGCCAGCATTACCTTGATCCCCAAACCAGACAAAGACCCCATCAAAAAGAAGAATTACACACCAATATCCTTGATGAACACAGATGCGAAAATTCTAACCAAAATACTAGCCAGTAGGATCCAACAGTACATTAAAAGGACTATCCACCATGACCAAGTTAGATTTATTCCAGGGCTGCAAGGTTGGTTCAACATCTGCAAATCAATCAATGTGATACATTAATAAAAGAAAGAACAAGAACCATTAGATAGTCTCAACAGATGCTGAAAAAGCATTTGACAAAGTACAGCATCCTTTCTTTTTTTTTTTTTGTTCAATTAAAAAAAATGTTTTTTTTAATAAACATATAATGTATTTTTATCCCCAGGGGTATAGGTCTGTGAATCGCCAGGTTTACACACTTCACAGCACTCACCATAGCACATACCTTCCCCAGTGTCCATAACCCCACCCCCTTCTGTCGACTCCCCCCTTCCCCCAGCAACCCTCAGTTTGTTTTGTGAGATTAAGAGTCACTTATGGTTTGTCTCCCTCCCGATTGCATCTTGTTTTGTCTCCCTCCCGATCCCATCTTGTTTCATTTGTTCTTTTCCTACCCTCCAAACCTCCCATGTTGCATCTCCACTTCCTCATATCAGGGAGATCATATGATAGTTGTCTTTCTCCCAATTGACTTATTTCACTAAGCAATATACCCTCTAGTTCCATCCATGTCGTCGCAAATGGCAGGATTTCATTTCTTTTAATGGCTGCATAGTATTCCATTGTGTATATATACCACATCTTCTTTATCCATTCATCTGTTGATGGACATCTAGGTTCTTTCCATAGTTTGGCTATTGTAGACATTGCTGTACAGCATCCTTTCTTGATCAGAACTCTTCAAAGTGTAGGCATAGATGGTACACACCTCAATATCATCAAAGCCATCTATGAAAAACCCACAGCGCGTATCATTCTCAGTGAAGAAAAACTGAGAGCCTTTCTCCTAAGGTCAGGAACATGGCAGGGATGTCCACTATCACCACTGCTATTCAACATAGTACTAGAAGTCCTAGCCTTAGCAATCAGACAACAAAAAGAAATAAAAGGCATCCAAATTGGCAAAAAAGAGGTCAAACTCTCACTCTTTGCAGATGATAGGATACTTTATGTGGAAAACCCAAAGGACTCCACTCCAAAACTGCTAGAACTCATACAGGAATTCAGTAAAGTGTCAGGATATAAAATCAATGCACAGAAATCAGTTGCATTTCTATACGCCAACAGCAAGACAGAAGAAAGAGAAATTAAGCAATCGA
>PISX010022686.1:0-31231 GCA_004024625.1 Mellivora capensis
TTTTTTTTTTAAAGATTTTACTCATTTATTTATTTGACAGAGAGAGAGACAGAGATCATAAGCAAGCAGAGAGGCAGGCAGAGGCAGAGAGAGAAGCAGGCTCCCCACTGACCAAGGAGCACAATGCGGGGCTCGATCCCAGGACCCTGAGATCATGACCTGAGCTGAAGGCAGCGGCTTTAACCCACTGAGCCACCCAGGCGCCCCGCATAATGTCCCCATCTTAAGATCTTTAATCCTATCTGCAATACCCTTTTGCTATATTACATAACAGGTTCTGGGGATTAGGGCACGGACATGTCGTGAGAGGTACTATTCAGCTCACCACACAGACACAGTGTTAGATAAAGTTCCTGATTCAGTTTATATACTTTGGCCTAAAGGATGGTGTCTGCGAGCTGGTACTTCAATTACATCTCCAGCTCTTTCTTTTTCCAACTGTTCTACCAGTTACTTAGGAAAGAATCTTAAATTCTCTCTTTGTGAATTTGTCTGTTTTTCTTTTTAATTTTGTTGTTGTTGTTTTTCTCCATGTTTTTCAAAACTCTGTTATTAGGTGCATTCACATATATAATTGTTACTTTATACTTCATAATACTTAATATTTTATAATTGTTACATATATAATTGATACGTCATTCCTTTTATCTTTATGGAATACTACAAGTTCTCAATAAATGTTTGTTGAGTTAGTCTCAACAACAAAATACAACAAGTTATTAAGTTCAACATAAATATGAAGAAGGGTGATATACCTTGGTGTTTCTGGAAGTAAAGACACTAATCAGAACTCCAACCTTTGGAGAAACTTTCAGAATACTTTCTGAATTCTTTAGATCCCTATTTTCTTTTTTGTTTGCTTGTTTTCTTTTGGTTTGATTTTTAGAAAAAAAGCAAAGTTTATTGAAATTTCAAGCTACATTTGTAAAATCCAAATCCTTGAGACATACATCAGGGTAAGGTGTCAGAAAGTCGAAAATGTTCAACACCACAGAACTCCCTAGAAAAAGATCACCCACGCACTGTCAGGTCAAAGCCATCCCTTGTCCGTAAGGGTACATCAGCAAGCCAATTATTCTGTTCACTTGAACAATTTCCATCACTTGAACACTTTCCATTGCCATAAAAACAAAAGTTTTTTTCATGACAGTGTGAAGATCAGAGTCTGGCCCCTTCCCTGCCTTTACTCTGTAGTCTTACTTAACATAAAGGGCAAACTGGACAACTTGGTTAATGAACAGAAAGAGTTAGCCTGGAGGGAGAAGTGACCAATTGATACTCCCAAAGCCAGTTAGGCCCTTCAGTACACAGGTGTATGTGTATATGTATCCATTGCTATGCTAAGATAGAGCTCTAGCCCCATGGGTTTGTATACGCATGTATGGCTGTATCGAAAATCAACGCCAATACAAATCAAACAGAACTTTGTAAGCAGTCATCTCAAAGCTATACCCCCACAGTGGGCTATGCAAAAAGCCATGCGTTCGACCATACTAACCAGCAGAAGGCTGACTTGGCCCCATCTCTCCTATCTGTGGCCCTGCCTTGGCCAGGCAGGGGAGGAGAGAGGAGTTGGCTCTTTTCAGAACACAAGTGGCTTCTTCATAGGAACAGTGGTTGCTCAGGTGAAGCTGCAGAAGACGTCCATGGAAACGAAAAACAGACCCCTTATGCTTTCTGCAGGAAACTGGCATCACATCTCACACTACCTTTCTTTGCCAGCTACTTTGCCCAGGCTGTGGGAGGCCCCAGGGCATGGTGGCATGAGAGGCTTCCTGGCAGGGGAGTGACGAGGCCCCATGCAACAGCCTCCAGAGACCAGCTCTTTATCAGGGGCCTGTCACTGGAGTGGACCCAGGTGGCCATGTCCTTAGGAAGTCTCTTGGCACCAGCTAGGCTCAGAGTAAAGCTGTCCACCTAAGATGATGCCTGGGGAACCAAAAACAAACTGGGAAGAACTAGGTAGAACAAGTTTAGTGACTCTGCCCACCCTGACGACAGAGCCACTTACCCTGTAAAACACCGGGGGGGGGGGGGGGCAGGTGCTTGTGGGCTTTTGGGAACTGACTCTTCAGCAAATCCCTGGCTCAATTTTGTCCACGGCCACCACCCTGGCTCCAGAGCCCCCTGCTCCGAAGTAAGCTAGGAGCCCCCAGCCCAGCCCTGCCTGTCCCCACTGCCCCTCTGCCTCCGGCTGCCTCTCTCGACAACTATTTTCTTATTGTAAATATACTGTGCTTGCTATTTGGAAGGAGGAACTCTGAAGAAAGCCACTATTATATTTGTAGCATAAAGAATGGACCACAGAAAATGAAACATCCAGCAAAATTCTGTGTCATTAGGCTGAACACAAATAGAGTTGTTGATGTTAACATTGTACTTGGTTTTGGGAGGTTCTTTCTCAGGCTCCTGGAGATGTCTTTGCGGTCTGCAGTTTGGGCGGCCCCCACTAGAGGGCAATCATAGCCTCTGAAGTTCAGTTTTCTTTTTAATATGATATTTTAAAGGTATGGCTACACAGATAACAAATTAATCTGCAGAAATAATTGAGCAGACCAAAACTGTGGAGTTCAGTGTCGAACAACAGGGGTCTTAGGCATCCGGAGGATATCCCGTCTCCTTGCGTATGTTAGAAGCCTGGTTTTTTATTCATTGAACTTCCTGCCTCAGAAAAAGTGACAAATCCAAGATATCTTTCATTCGTTACTGGCAAGATATGTCAAAACTAATCTTAGCTTTATAATCCTTGTTAAAATTCAGCTGCAGGATAAAGGTTAACCTGCTCTGGTTTATATCCTTGTTACCTTAAGTATCACTAACAGAGCATCTCTGTGCTATTCTAAGCAAAAAGGTAGTAGAACTTATTTTGTCCCTTGTGGTTGAACTATGCCACCAAAGAGTCCATATTCCCTTCTTAAATTCAAACTGAACTTCTCATGCTGGTCAACTTGGAGTAAGCCCATTACAGCCCCTTCCTCCCACTGATTACTACTAAAAAAGTAGGGACTGAATATAAAAAGCAACTACCTGAGGACTTTGAAAAGGAGAAATAACAGGCTGTCTGGAGAGGGAAGTCCAAATGAGAAGGACAAGCACCATGGGCTGTTTCCTGTTTTTATTTTTTGGTAGTTTGCTGTTTTCCTCTTTGATCTCCTGGCTTTGGCCCAAGTCGTAGAAATCCACAGATTGAAAACTCCAAAAGAAATCTCTTTGTGGCCAGAGGACCAAGGAGAAGATTCACCTGAGAACTGGAGAATGGAGTAGAATCTTCCTTCCTTCCCTCCTTTCTTCCTTCCTTTGCTTCTTCCTTCCTTTCTCTGTTTCTCTCTTTCTTTCTGCCATGATTAGGATGGGAGAAAGGTTTCTGTCCAAAGAGGCACGTTGAGGGGATTTGAGGGGAGCTGTAGAGCCGTTCCTAGTTTTTAGTGGTGCTGACATGGCTCTATGTGTTTGTCAAAACTTACACACCAAAAGATGACTCTTACTCTATGCAAATTCAAAGATAACGAAAAACTTGAACTGGCCCTAGATGGGTGGCGCGCTGTTTTGAGTACTGCAGATTTTAAATTGGAAAGTCTTCTGTTCAAATGCTAATTCTGCTGCTCACCAGTTTGTGTACCTGATTACATGAGAATATGGATAATAAGGAAATTATTGAAATGGAAGTAAACTGAAAGAATATATGTATATATTCATATGTAAAATATTGTTAGATTGTGAAGTCACTAATTTTTTTCCTCAACCCTGACTTTCTCAATCAGACCTGGCCAAACCTGCTAGCTCCCACCACTGCCAATAATACATTCCTGGCAGGATAGGGGATCTCAAACCTTCGTTAGCCTAGTAGAGAAATGGCTAATGGCTTAAGAACCTAATAGACTCTCCTTCCTTCTTTATCCCAGAGTGGCTATTTCAGTTTGAATTTGCATGGGAAAAGCCCCCATTACAAATCTAAGTACATTTAATATTAATATCTGATTTATATATGTAAGTTGGTATCAGCAATGAAAGGTAAAATAAAGCTGCACTAACAATATAAAATGACAGGGCACTTGGGCACCCTGATAATTATAACAATAATTAATATGATATGATATAATATAAATAATATATTAGAGCAAACCAAACATTTAAATGATAGCTTCCCCACAGTTGGATTTAGAAGGGATTTTAGTTAATACTGTCTCGCTGTTCAAATAATCCTAAAGAGGTTTCAGTTATTTTATTGTTTTAAATATGTTTTTGTTTTCCAGTGAGAAATACAACCTTTCATGAGGCAAAAACCTGGACAGCTTTGGGGGAAATTGACAGTACATGAACAAAACCCAGGTTTTTGCTGTATCAGTGTAATTAACTGAGAAATACTTAGGGTTTTGGTATATCGATTCATTCAGACATTTTTGACAGTTCCGTACTGAAGAAAAATAAATTACATTAAAATTGTAAAACTCAAAGACAATCTGAAACTGTTTTGAGTTCAGACACATTTGGTTATAGCTTCTTCCTAAACTGCCCTCTGGACTTGGCCACTAATGTAGATACTTTGTACAATAATATCTTTTCCTTGAATTCAGACTACACCCCCCTTCGTGAATAGTTTTTCTACTGAGAACTTCCACCACAAAAGAGAAATGCTATATTGTTTTGATCCAAGATAATGTTCATTAACTTTCTCTGATTCAGTGATTATAGAATGATGTATTTTGTATGAAATGACATGTTCTTTAAGGAATGTACTTGTGAGCTAGAATAGAGGCCAGAGGGGAATGACATACTCCATAGTGTTTTGTAATGCTGAATTTGAGTTCCCACTGTAAGACAGAGAACTCACATTTTCTTCATTCGACCCAGGAAAATATTCTGTTGTTAGCACTTGATTAATTTTATAATTCTGAAACTGTCTTACAAAAGTTAGAGAGCAAATTGAAGGGAATCCCTTCTGAGCTGAATATACTCATGATGAGACGATTTCTCCTGCAAGGCCTGGCCTACATGAATATTATGATAAGGTTAGAAATAGCTCAGCCATGGTGATTAGTGACAACAAGCACAGCAATCTAAGCTGACAATGCTATGATATACATGGATGGCCATCCTTAAGTTAGAGAGTAAAATCATAGACTCTTCAAGTGTAGAAGGGACCTACAAGGCCATTTCTAATTCAGTCTCCTTTCTAATTCAGAAATCCCTTTTCAAAATGGTTGGCAGGTTGGTATCCAGCCTTTGCTTCACCCATTTCAGTGATAAGAGAGCTCACTGACTTAATTCTTTGTGAGGGACTAGACATCCCATAATAATATTGGAAGAAGGTCCACACTAACCAATCTTACAAAGACAGAACTCAATCCCCAAAGCTAAATCCATCAAGAGTGTTAGTGAGCATCACTTATGCAAATAGCACATTGAAAGATTAAGCTTTATATGAATTTAGGAACAATAGAAGAACTTTTTATAAATTAATATAGTATAATTAAAGATAAAAACTATGGCTGTTGGATTTTTTATGTATTATTTACATTTTACAAGCAGTTTGATCACCAAATGATTCTGAAGAGGCTATGCCTTGCTTTTTAAAATTCTTCCATTTGTGTTTCCAAGATTACTTCATTGATCATTTATAACCAATATTTAATGAGTTCTGCTATGTGCTCCAGACTGTAGGAGATGGAGAATACTGTTTGAACATTTATCATTGGTTATTGAAGAACCATATTTTAAAAGATTAATTTAACTCCAAATATAACTCCACTCAAAGCTAGATCACATTTAAATTTACAAGTCTGATTATACACACATATTTTAATGAACATTACTTGAACCAGATGCATATAAAATGATCTGTCTCATACTATGGCATAAGCAAAACAAAATTCTGAAATATTTGAACACAATCATGTCTTGCATGATATTTGTGTGTTCAGTATACTGTGGCACACATTGCAAATTAAAAAGAGTTATTTGAATAATAGGCATGACTATCTCAGTAGGACCAGAGGACATATCGATGTACTGGATACCTCAAGGTAAAAGTGTTGTGTAAGTTACCACGTCACTCCCTTGATGATATGTCTGTCGAAAGGGGTACAATTTAAAGAGGCAAGAAAAGTCTTAAGTGGTAGTTTAGAACCTTCATGGGAAGAGATTCTGCATTAGTTTCTATTGATGCAAACTTACTAACTTAAAATAACGCAAATTGATTATCCTACAGTTAAGGAAGTCAGAAATTTAAAATGAGTCAGCAGGGCTGTCTTCTTACTGGGGGCTTGAGGGAAGAATCCATTTTCTTGCCTTTTCCAGCTACTAGAGGCTGCCCACATTCCTTGACTCATGACCCCTTTCTCTATATTCAAAGACATCAGGATAACATCCTTAAATCTCTCTCTTTCCCCTGTCTCTCTCTCTCAACTCTTCCTTCTTCTTTCTCCCTCCATCTTTCCCTCCACCCCATACACAGACCACCCCTCTGCTCCCATCATCCTATCTCCTACTCTGGACTCCAGAGACTCCAGTCTCTTTATTAAAGGACCCCAGTGATTACACTGGGCCCACCCACATAATCCAGGTTAATTTCACCTCTTTGAGATCCTGAACCCTAATCACATCTGTAGGCTCTTTTACCATGTAAATTAACATAGTCACAAGTTTTGAGGATTAGGACATAGACATCTTTGGGGACTTTTATTCCAACACAGTCTCCATCAGCCCAAGATGACCTAAACGTAGTCGTTGTGTGTATGTGTGTGTTTAAAAAGAAAACAGTCTACCAAAGTAATGAAAGTTATAAGATGTTCTATATGTTTATTTTAGGTCAAACTTTTTTAAGAAGTAAAATGTCATGAGGATAATTAAATAAATTAGTGAGATTATATCCTTATATATTGATAAGAATAGTCCTACTAGAAGAGTTTAAATTAGAAATTCCAATAGAATGTTAGGTCATTCTGTCATTGATTTACTTATGAAGAATACCATTTGCACAAGCTTATTTAAACAGTTGTTTGAATCGTGTTCCTCACATCACTCATTTTCTATGCTCTTTGCCCCAGGTTAGTACAACACTGACAAATATTTGAAGAGTAATCATTTGCTTCAGTACATATAGATTTAAAATATAAAGATTATACTTTCTATTAGGTAGTATATTCCTTGAATAATAAATATATTCCTTGTCAGTGTTGCTTTCTAACTATGCAAATGATACACTTTTGATGTTTAACTGGTCTTGTATGCTTTATTTGTGCACCATATGGTTTTCATAGATAACTGTAGTCTAATTGGTTTGAATCAAGCAACTGACACAAATATGCAAATATAGTCAGAAGAGAAAATATTTCAACCATAGTTCTATTCTTCTTCTTCTGCACTATTGATTGAAATATGAGTGCTTAAAAATAGTTCAATAGAGCTAGTCTATGTGAATAGTTTGTAGTTACATCCATTCTTAATTGTCTATGTTCGAAAGTATGACGCTAACAAGGGAAAATGACTGACCAAGTGCATTTATTTAACACAGTACCAACTCTAGAAGGACATTATGCTTGTGATTATTTGTATTGGGTTAGCAAAAAATCAGCATGTTTCTCAGTAAAACTGCTATTATGGTTATATGCTATATATGGTATATAAGCATATATGGTTATAAGCATATATGGTATAATATGCTATTATACTTTTGTGTGACAAAATTCTATGCCATTAGGCTAATGTTAGATTACATTCTTGGTAAAGTCATTACTTTTTAAAGGAATCCACATTATAGAAGCATTTTTTTTCTCTTAGGCAGCTTCTCTTTTTTTTTTCTTTTTAACAGAAAGCCAAGTAGAATTGCTTTAATTAAGGTCTCTAGCTGGTTCTATCTCTGTGCATCCTTTTTATTTTCCTCTGACCTTCCACAATCTGTTCACATTAGATATGAGGTGGACCATGTCATCAGTGAGCATATTTTCATTTGAAGGACTGCCAGCATAGCTTTCTGCTGTTCCTTTCCATTTGCTCAAAAGTATTGATGGAACTATAGTATACTCCACTTAGGGTTTAGTTCCTGTACAGGTACCAAAGTCTTTCAATAAAAGCTGAGTCATTCTTGATCATTCCTTACTTTATGTCTTGCCATTTTCCTTCTCATTGAGGACCATTTCTTTCCTGTTTATTAATATTTTGTTTGATATTAATTCCAAAGTCTATTTTTCCCATAAATATGAGCTCTTATGAAACTCAGTGAGCCTGAACCTGTCAAGAAGAGGAAGTACATTTTCTACTTCGTGTATCACCCCATAGCAACTCACACAGGCTTTCCATATAATAGGAACTCAACAAACGCTCATGCCTGGCAGCCCATGTATATTCACATATTGTGAAATAATGCATTCTGTCAGCCAGTTTTCCCCAGCATATTAGCTTCTGAGTGCAACTGATACGGTTTGTGAGGAGAGGGAGACAATTTACTTAGGTCTCTGAGATGCTATCAGAGAACAACATTCTATAGTCAATTAACTGATACTGCAATAATAGTTTGCAATTATTAGGTTGTCTCCAAAATATCAAATTGACTAATAAAACATACAAAATCTTGACCTGATTTTCCCCTTCGGTTTGATCAGCATATAAAGCTAACTTTAAAGCAGCTGCTTATTTCTTTGGGACAAATCTGTGTCCAAGTAGACTTTCAGTGGATTTGTGCCTCATTCTAAATTGATCCAACAGTAAAGCATAAAGATAAGCAGAGACTGAAAACAACTCAAAAAAGTACATCCCTTTGGGTTAATCACCTTCCATTTTTTAATGATCTAGGAATAATAATGATAACATGACCTTGACATTATTACTTGGTTAAGTATGGCTATATATCAACTCTCAATCTAGAGGATAGAAAGTATGGTCACTGTTACATTCTGGGTGGTTTTTCCCTTAGAGGGAAGTCAACTATTGTTCCCCTAAGCAGTGATTCATCAGTCATGTTTTTTAAAACACTGGATCACTTCTTAATTTCTCCTTTTCATGCAGGCATTATTTCACTAAAGCAGGTGATTCTTTTTCAATGATAAGAGTTCTGTGTTCAAGATAAAATAATAAGGATATTGGAAAAAGTTCTAAAAAATAAGATTTCTTTTTATACATATTTATTCTTTTCATTGATGTGAGCATTACCCCTTATATACTCTCAATTACATACAAGTGGAACCATATACATGTACATTTCAGTATATGTCTGGGATATTTGCTGTGTTTGAACTGATTGAGAATCAGACCACTAAAAACTGGATTAATGCTATTTGACATAGAAACCAGATGGAAGGATGAGCAAGGGTTGTGTGTAATGACCCCACTATATAGGGGACAAATTCATTTTTTGCCAAGATGCACTTTCAGTTCTCACTAGGGAATCTTACTCACTTCTGTATCCTCATGTGCCATCTGAGCCCTGTCCATCTGTGACTCACCTTCAGGCCAAGAATCACTTGTGTTTTTAATCCATGAAAAAAAAAACCCAATCATATCCTATAGATTCTTGTTTCTCTAGCACATGTTCTCATGCTAAGTCTGTCCCTTGGCAATAGCCTCCTTTGTACCACCGTGAATTAGGAAAGAATAAAGAATCTACCTACCTATCTTCTGACCAAGAAGAAACCATTGCTATAATGGCAGATCATATTTAGCATTAAATGTCTTGCAGTGTATCATGCATGATCCCTACTTACTCACAAACACAGTGCATTAAGACATCCATATGGACCATGGCTAATTGGCATAAATCTTAAACTATTATGTGTAGCCAACTGAAAAGGAAGATAATAGGTAGTGAAAATGATTATTAAAGTTAAAAACTGCATTGTAAATATAAACTGCTTGTATTAATTTTAGATCATATATAAAAGATATACAGTTTGACTCATCATCCAATAAATATTTAGTCATAGAAAGTTTCTGTCCTTAAAACTGACTAGATTGATGTATGGGGACTTACTATAACTATTTTATTTTAGTGTCATATGTTGGTTCATCAGAAAACATTGGTCAAATATTGGGTAGGGAGATGTCTTCCTCATGTGTCACACTAGTGAGCTTTATTCTGTGTACATCCCTTCTGAAGCCTTGTTGTCAAAGAGGACAGGTTTCCCACATGATGAAAGAATGTTCTTTATTCAGGAGTATACAAATAGCTGTAATCCTTGACCAGAATCACAGCTAGTCAATACTATTAGAGTTCTTTTTTAAAAAAGATTTATGTATTTATTTTGAGAGAGGTGGGGAAGGGACAGAGGGAAAGAGAGAGAAAATCCTCAAATTGACTCCCTGTTGAGTGCGAGCCTGACACAGAGCTTGAGACCTGAGCCGAAACCAAGATTTGGACACTTAACTGACTGAGCCACCCAGGTGCACCCTTTTAGAATTCTTTAAATTGAATTTACTAGGATGTTCAATTCATTGCTTTAACAGTTGATGACATCTCAAGTGTAGTGTGGTCCACAGCTAAGATTATGCCTACAATGCCAAAATCACTCAGTTCAGTAATTAACAAGCACACAAGCAGAACAGTCAAGCCAGTAGTTGGAGGGTCATAAGTACTGGAAAAATTTAGTTAAATTTTTACTTCTAAATAGGCATTGCACTTTCTTTCTTTTTTAAAAAGATTTTATTTATCTATTTGACAGAGAGAGGGAGAGAGCACAAGCAGGGGGAGCAGCAGAGGGAGAGAGAGAAGCAGACTCCCCACTGAGCAGGGAGTCTGATGTGGGGCTCAATCCTGGGGTCCTGAGATCATGACCTGAGCCAAAGGCAGATGCTTAACCAACTGAGCCACCCAGGTGCCCCTGTACTTTCAATTAGACATTTTCTTGACTCTATCATTATTTGCTTATATTTTCCCATTTACTATTTACAGATATAAAGAAACTCAATTCTTTATGTATAAACTCAGTATCTTGTTTTAATTGATAAGAAACTGCCAGTAATTCCTCCTCATTCTGAGGCTACTTTAATACTCTTTGTGGACTTCATAATGTCACATTATGTCGTTTAGGTCCTTACTATAAATATTTGTTACCTAAAATACCTTTTCAATTTTTTAAAGTGGGGAATAGTAACCCATACACACCTTTAGTAGTAGATCAGAACTGTTGTATGCACTTAAAAAGAACTCTAAACAAAAGACTTTGGCAGTGAAGAAAGGAGAATGATTAATTTTGACTGTAAGGATTGGGAAGGACTTGGTAGAAGCAGACACATTTGAATTGAACCTTGAATCATTAGGTGATTCATTCACAGTAAAGAAAGAGTGGCCGAGGAAATAATATTAACTGTATTTCCTTCTTTTCTGTATGCTTAAAACTGTGGTTTCTGAGGCTATGCTGACCAACTGGGGAGGGACTGCCCTTTGTGCATCAGCTAATTCCTACAGCTAGCAAAGAGCTCACACTTTATCCGCAAACCAACCAGGCCCAAGCCTAGACTCCCCAACTACATCCTTTATCTAGTTCTTGAACTCTAGGTCACTGTCCATTTGTCCTACTCACTCCAGGGCCAGGTACCAGACAAACAGGGACAACACTATACCCCAGAGCCCACTAAAATTATTCAAACTAGACAATTCTAAGCTTTCTTACCCTGCTTTGTCTTGCCTTTTCCACAGAAACAACAATAAAAGTTCTTGTGTATGTTTTCCCTACTCTCTCTAATTCCTGATTGGCCCTGATGCTTCCCCATATGGTACTACAATATACCATACCTCCTGTTTCTAGGGAACTATGAGTAAACTCTCCCTTCATGACAGTCATTTGTGTCTTATTATACCTAAAACAAATCTCAGGTACATTTTAAAATAGCAATAGCATACGTGAAAGCACAGAGGCATAACTGTGCATGGAATGTTCATAGAACGGCTGGAATCTGGAATTATGGCAGGCAGGGTAAGGAATAAGTGATGAATTTGGTTCTGACGCAGTTAAGAAAGACTTTTACTGAAAAAATAGAGCATAAGATTTAGTGATATTTTTACCAAAATGTAGTTTTACCATCTGTTACATAAAAGGGAAATAGAGCAAATAACTTGAATATATAGTGCAAAGATTAAATGAGTATAGGAAAATACTGTCATATATATCAATACTTGTCAAATCTAGGTATGGACCATTGGAATTTATTCTCACCTTATTATATTCTATTATATTCTTATTATATTCTACCTTATGCTTTCCAGTGATGTCAGAACGATCATCCTAAAACAGCAAACTGACTTTTGTGGTTCCTCTAAAGATTTCTGGTAGTTATTAATTATGTATAGATTTTAGAATATCACCATGCCCTTCCCTAGACTTTTCTTATACTGCAGCTGTACCAGTCAACTTGAACCTTGTGTTTTCTTAGAAAGACTGTTCATTACCTCTTTGATTGCATCTCCTACTCCTTTTCCTCTTGCTCATTTTGCTCCATTAACACAGGGTTCCAGGCTTTTCCGCTAAGACACTAGCCACTCTGTGGTACACTAACAGGCACAATCTTGCACAGGTCTTTACAGTCTCTGCTCTTTTCTTTCTTTGGAATTTGAATCCAGTTTTGTCACTCTGAAAAATCATTCTTTGTTTCTACCCTATACTACCACTAGTACTTATAATTCCCTGTACAGTCTTTGTACTTTCTCACATCCATACCTCAGCTCATTTTGTTTACACTTGTATTGACCCTTCCCCACAACTCTCTGCCTAAATCTTCTCACAGCTAACAGTAACTCCATAAATCCCATCAACTCCTCTATTTCTTTCATACTCTTCACCCAATCCATCAGCAAACTGTGGGGTTTCTACTTTCAAAATACATCCAAAATCCAACCACGTCTCACCACTTCCACTGCTACCATCCTGGTTGGAACCACCATCTTCTCTTACCTGAATTCTTAGTAAGCCTCTAAACTTGTCTTCCTATTTCCTCTTTGCCTCTCTTTAGTCCATTTTCTACACAGCAACCATAGTTATCTTCATATTAAAATAAGAGCAAAAAAATGAGCCAAATTCTGTCACTTCTATGATTAGTATCCTCCAATGGCTTCATATCCAACCAGAGTCTATATTCACTGTTTCCAACATTCCCATTCCCTGTTCTCCCTTAGAATCATTTCACCAAAATGACTCTCATCAACAACCCTAACAATCTTAACATTTCTAAAAGCACTGATCATGTCTCAGTCTTCACCTTACTTGGCCCATCGCCAGTGTTTGACTCAGTTTGTCACTTCCCCTTTTTTGATACACTATCTTCACTTGGGTTCCAATATGCCACACACTTGGTCTTCCTCTTATATAACTGGGTGCTAGATAATGATAAATGATGCTCTTTCATAATCTCCTATGTTGGATCTTCCTCTTCTCTTCAGACCTTTAATGAAACAGTACCTTAGCACTCAGTCCTCTATCTTCATTACTCACTCATTAGTTTGTTGATCTCTTCCAGTCTCATGGATCTAAATACTGTCTTTATGTTTACAATCATAAAATTCATTTTTCTAATCCAAACCATTGTCAGAAGCTCCAAACTCATACTCAACTACCTTATTCAGCATCTTTACTCAGGTGTCTCACAGGCAACTGGAACTTAACATATCTCAGTACCCAAATCTTGACTTCTTTCCCTTGAACCTACCGTTCCCACAGTCTTTCATATCTCAACAAATGGAAAATCCATTCTTTCAGTACCTCAGGGTACATATGTGGGGTCATTCTTGACTCATCTCTTCCTCTCATATACCATGTCATCAGCAATATTTGTCAAAATATATCCAGAATCCTACCACTTCCCACACTCCCACTCCTATAGCTTGGTATCAGATAGCCATCATCTTTCACCAGGATCTTTGCCATGGTCTCCTAATTGATTTCACAAATTTCTTCCCTAACCTCTTCAGTCTATTATCAATATAACACTTGAGTAATTCTGTGAGAATATAGGTCAGATCATATTATTATCCTGCTCTAACCCTTATAATGACTTCTGATTTCATTCAGAGTATAGTACAAATCCGTACACTGTCCCTCAAGGCCCAGATTCTTCTCCCGTTTTCTCACTGACTTGAACTCCTACCATACCCCTCATTCACTTTGCTATAGACATACTGCCCTACTGGTTGGTTGTTCCTGGGAAATGCATAATCCTGCATCAATGTTTGCACTTACTATTTCTCTTGCTTGAAATGATCTTCCCTTAAATATGTGCATGGCTTAATCCCTCACTTCTTTTAAGTCTTTACACACATTTCACCTTTTCAGTAAAGATATCCCTGGCCAACCTAATTAAAATGTGGTCACTCTCATAGTCCTTTTTTTTCCCTCTGATTATTTATCATTATTTAGTACACTATATATTTTATTTATTTATATCCTCCATTTTCTATATCTTCTGCTACAATGTAAGATTCACAAATATAAAGATTCTCATGTGTTTTATTTACAACTGTCTCCCTAGCACTTAGAACACTGACTGGTATGTAGAATAATAGAAACATTTAGTCCAAGCAATTTTTGGCATTTTTCTGTACATATAAGCAAGACAGGAAAATTTTTAAATAGAAAGTTGAAGTGACTCATCATTTTATTTTACCATATATGTTATCTTAAAAAATAAAGAAGTAAATCTAACCAGATAACCTCCCTGACAAGGCTGCTATCCTTACTTCTTACCTATAGCACTATTGATTTATACATCTAGTGATATGTTCTTCCAACTAACACCAAAGAAGAAAAAGTGTATAACCTCAACTCATCAATTAGAAATAGTCACCAGTAACCAAACACAGCTTTTTCAACATGTAAGTAACATAGCTGGGTAAGGGGGGTTGTTAAAGGAATGGGAGTATAGTGGAAACCTAAAGGGACCTCTTACTGGGCTATCCTTACTTATGGTAAGGATATGGTAAATGGAAAACCGTGGAGTATCGATGCTTTAATTCATTGTCTTCTTCTGCTTTAGCAAAGGGAATTGGTGATCAGAAAAACTTAAGAATCTTATTATAAAAACAAGTTTAATAACTTTATTGTTTTAGAGAAATCAAAATACTTAATAGAGAGGCTATTGAGTATAATTCACATATTATCTTATCTTACTGTAGACTATTACCTATATCATTCAATTGATCTTTCTAAGGTAGAAGTTGTTAAAATGCAGAGCTCTGTATTAAATGCATTAGCACATAGAAGAATGGCCCCATTGAATATCCTTGTTAATAGTAAAATGAACTTTCTCTACAAACAAGAGGAGATGTCTGATATTGTCAGAATCCAACTAGCCTCTTAGTGCTAGGGGTTCAGTGGGGCAGACAAGTTTATTCTGTCTGTTGACATGGTGATACAGAGTTTTTATTGTCAGATGCCAAGAAATTTGTCAAGGTCAATATCTTTGCTCTTCTTTTTTATACCATGCAGAGAGAAAAAAACAGAACGGCTAATCAACAAACCTTCATCCATTATCTTAAATCTTTCTATATGGTCACTCTTTCAGGAATAATAAACCTGGAAAAACAAAGCAGTATAACTTGAACATCCTCAAACTTAATGGAAACTTTTGTTTTTCTATGAGTCTGGTTTAAAATTAGGCACATAGGCAAATAGGTTCCAGATTGTGAGCTCTTCAAGAACAACTCATAAAACCAATCTATACACATGCCCAGAAAGGTCAGAATAAAAAATCCTTCTCATTTCTGAAGCTTGTAGTATATAATGATTCCAAATGCAGTGAACTTCTTAGAGTAGAAACACTTCCTTTTCATTCATATAGAAAACTATTATAAGCAAAACTAGCTTGAAATTGAAGTGAGGATTTCCCAAATGAAAATGATCCAGGCAGTAGTTGAGTTTAATCCCTCTGTGGTCCCAGAGTTCACCAGCAATTTATAGAAATACATGGTATGCATTCACATTTTTAAAATAGCTCTAAAGTGTTTGTTTTGTCTCATTATTATAATCTAGGCACTTCCAAGGAATATCAAAGGGGAGATAGTCAATTTTAAAAAAACAACAGATATCTTCGGATAAACATCAGAAGAGAGCTTAGAGATTATAGAGAGAAAAAGGAGAGAGAGTTGTCTGGGATAAATGAAACAAATGATCTGGAGATGTAATTATTATCAAAATGAAAATTTAATCATACTTCCCAACAGGAAAAGTGACAACTTCAACAACAAAGGTTAAACACAGAAAAAAAGACCATGGCGTTTTTCCACAAGGCAAGCATTTTCTTTATTAGAAAATTAACAAAAGTTTTATAAGGTTGTTCATCATTGAGCCTGAGGGTTTGCTGTCACCACTTCGGCCCCTTCCCTGAGTGGGCTACCCTAAAAGTAGATAATCGTTTTACTTAGCGTAGAAGAATGGGAAGTTTAGGAATCTTTTATTTTTATTTATTTATTTATTTGTTTGTTTGTTTATTCATTCATTCATTCATTCATTCAGTGTTCCAAGATTCATTGTTTATGCACCACACCCTGTTTAGGAATCTTTTCAACCACTTTTTTTTCGTTTTTTTTTAGAATTTGTGCCATGTACATTGCAAATACATTGTGTACTGCAAATCAGTAGGATACACATGATGTCATTCTTTGAGTCAGTTTGCTTGAATATTTCAGGAGGGAGGTGTTTTAAAGCAATTTCATGGGTAACTTAAATTATATTTCGATTTCAAAAGGTACAGATTTTTGTGGAAGAAAAAATGCACATGATCATGATGAGTACCAGGTGATATATGGAATTGTTGAATCACCATAATGTGTACCTGAAACTAATATAACACTGTATGTTAACTCATTAGAATTAAAATAAAAACTTAAAATCATTTTAAAAATGCACATGAATGTTAAAATAGAATACATAAAAGAAACCTCTTACTTTTTTGTGTCCTACTTTAGACTATTTCTCCCAGATCCATCTGTGCTTCAAGTTTCCTCTCATTTGTCATAGAGACATTCATTGGACACAAATAAACAGCCCTTTTTTACATTGTTTATAAAATGTAAATGATTTCATCCCTGTTGAGAAGTCCAGTCAAAGCTATATTCTCTGATCAATACCTAGAAATGTAAATGAGATTCTACCAATGTATAAAATATATGCATTGGAACGGGTTTATTAGTTGTTGCAGTAGTTATTTTTTAATGTGTGTTCTTCAGAAAGAAAGTATAATGTAGAATTTGGGAGCATCGATTTTGAAGTCAGGTCAGCCTCATCTCTGGCATACGATGGTCGTTGTATGACCTTTGGAATATTAATTATCTCTCTGTGCCTTAGTTTCATTGATGTATGATATAACAAAAATAGGGGTGCCTGGATTGTGCAGTCGATTGAACATCAGATTCTTGGTTTCAGCTCAGGTCACAATCTCAGGGCCATGAGATCCAGCCCCACGCTGGTCTCCACGCTCAGCACAGAGTCTGCTTAAGATCCTCTCTACCTCTTTCCCTCGTGCTCTCTCTCTCTCTCTCTCAAATAAATAATAAATCTTTAAAATAGAAAAAATAATTTTGTCAACCTCATGAGTTTAGGGGATGGTTAAATAAGGTAATGGATAAGAAACACTTTACAAAATATCTGGTACACAAAAACGTGTTAGCCATTATTGTATATGACTATTTAGAGCATACAGAAAGTGATGAGAAAAGTTACCCATACTCTCAATATGCAAGGTCAACTGTGTGTGTGCCCATGTTTGTATGTGTAGTGTGTGTGTGTGTATTTCAAGTATGAACTCTTAAAATTTCATCATCTTGGAGAGGATTTCACTTTACTATGCTAATAAATGAATACTGAGGTATCCAGTGATCATGTGAAAACTATGTTTATTAATCTACAAATAAGTACACATTGGGATGGCTAGATAGTAATTTTATAAGATACATGTATAAGTGTTTTATTACTTACTTAAAAAATTATTTATAAACTCAATAACTGTTGAATGCCTACTAATTTCCAGGCACTGAACTAGACTCTAGGGATATGGTAAGGAATGAAATAGATAAAGTCTCTTCTCTCATAGAAATTCTAAAAGAGAAATTGACAGTAATCAAGTAAGTAGAAACATACAGGGAGTATATATTGTGCTCTGAGGGAAATAACAATGGTCTTGATATGGTGAATAACAGAGGTGATCCTCCTTTAGGCAGAATAGTCAGGAAAGGCCTCTCTGAATAGAGAATATTTGAAATAAAAGCACACAAAGTTGGGGGAAAGCACGCCAAGCAAAAGGGAAAAAAAATTGCAAAGACTCTAATGTGGAAAAGTACTTACTGTGCTTTGCAAAGAGACTGAAAGAATATTGACCGGCTGGAACTTAGGAAATACAGGGGAGAGTGGTATCATATGAAACTGAAGAAGTCAACAGAGGACAGCATATCAAGAATTTCACTGGGCATGGAAAGAAATTGGCATTTATTCTAATTATAATTAGAGGCCACTGTGAACTTTAAGCAAGGAGGTTGATGTGATCCAATTATAGTGAAGAAAATGTTTAGTGGGGGATGATATAAGTTTTTGTCAGGAGATTGCTACAATAATAGAGTCAACAGGTATTGAAATTGGAACAAGGTGATGGCAGCAATGATGGGGAGAAAAGATTTGAGATCTATTTTGGAGTTTGAAGCAATGATTCTTATTGACTGGATGTAGAGTAAGAAGTGATAAGGAAGGGAGAGAGAAGAAAAAGGAGGACTCAAAGATGACTTAGTTACTAGCTTGAGAATTTAATCAATTTAGATCTCATGTATTGACATAGGGAATATTATGGGAAACAGGTCCAGGAGAGAAAAGTGTTCTGTAACAGACAAGTTAGGCTTGTGATGTTTATGAAATCTCCAAATGGAAACAAGTAGGTAGTTGAGGAAAATGAGTCTTAAACTCAGAGCAAAGGGTAGAGATATTAATTTGTGATCATCACCATAACCATTGCATTTAAATATATCTGTATAGATGAGCCCACCTAGGAATAGGTGTAGAGAAAAAAGGAAGGCCTAGAATAAAAACTTGAGAAACTCCAAACATTTCCATTTAGAGATGGAGTATCTTTGAAAGAAAATGAGGGGGAATGGCCAGTGGGGAAGAATAAAAACCCTTTTATCTATTTCATTTATTAAGGGTAGTATGTGAAAATCAACAGAGGCGACTATTTCAAGAAACTGAGAAAGTTAGATGTTAATAGAGGTGCTCATTAGATTTGGCTACATGGGGATGGGCTGCTTGACCTTAGCACCTGAATTTCAGTGAAGCAATAGGGTTGGAAAATAAGATTCTAGAGCACTGGTCTTCAAGTGTGGTTCCCAGGGTAACAACATCAGCAACACATGGGAACTTGTTAAAAGTGCAAATTCTCTCTTCCCCCCACCTCCAGGTCACTGTAGCATATGTTTAGTCATGTTATGTCATGTCATGTCATGTCATGTCATGTCATGTCATGTCATGTGTGTGAACACCTTGTTCTATACGTTGACTTTTAAAAGGACATCAGGGATTATATCAAGAATGTATAAACTTCTAAAAAACATAACTTTAAAAATATTTCAGTTACTTTGAATGGATTCTGGTACATAAACACCTTCATAAGAATGGCATGAATTCCTGGATTTATTCTTTAATCA
Organism: Mellivora capensis; assembly: GCA_004024625.1. Taxonomy (NCBI): domain Eukaryota; kingdom Metazoa; phylum Chordata; class Mammalia; order Carnivora; family Mustelidae; genus Mellivora; species Mellivora capensis. The sequence continues at coordinate 19,604 of PISX010022686.1, forward strand.
GGTAACTTTATCCTTTTTGAACATTTTTTTAGTTACTAAAAGGTTTAAAATCCCAATGGCCAATGTTGTGGACTGCTCTGAGATATTGTTGAAGAAATGATGTGTAGTATGACATTAAAAGAGATTAGATATACTGGAAGGCCAAAGTAAAGTTTTAAGATGATACCAAAAATGAGGAAAGTTCAATGAAGAGAGAGAGTAGTTGGAAAGGAGACATATGAAATGTCCCAGGACTCCTCAGATAGAAGCACTGGAAACACATAATCAAGAAGATGTATCAATATGGAGGTTCAGTGGACAGTAGATATGTATTACAACTGTAAGCCCTGTGGTAAGTTCATCTACTAGTCTTAATCAATGCATGCCCCCCATATCATGTGATACAAATTTGCCTTCCATTTTTTATTTAAATCCCAATTACCCAACATATAGTACATCATTGTTTCAGATGTAGTGTTCAATGATTCATCAGTTGCATATAACACCCAGTGCTTTCATTTTCAAAAGCATTTCCTATTTCATTTTTAATAACCATCAGTTGGTCTCAGGGATAGATTCTTGACATCTATATGCTATATTTATTCACAGGGACTATATCACATTAATTGTCACTAAATTCAAACACTAGAATCACTAACTGTTAGCTCTTAAAAAGATAATATTGCTATCTTTAAAATACAGTTTATCAATAAATACCTAAAATGCTATAACTTTTTATTATTAACTATTCAGATTTGGAATGTCATAACATATGTTGGGTCAATTTTCTTTTTTTCCCCCTTTTTAAAAGATTTTATTTATTTATTTGACAGATTGAGAGAGAAAGAGAACACAAGCAGGGGGAGTAGCAGGCAGAGGGAGAGGGAGAAGCAGACTCTCTACTGAGCAGGGAGCCCAATGCAGGGCTTGATCCCAGGATGCTGGGATCATGACCTGAGCTGAAGGCAGATGCTTAACCAACTGGGCCTTCCAGGCACTGGATGTTGGGTCACTTTTCAATGTGATTTTGTTTCAGTTCCTTTTTGGTTTAATTACTTCTGTAATTGTGGTAATAGCAAATGTGCAACTGTATTTTCTATCCATTTCACATAGCAAGCCCTCTCCATATTGTTACAAATAGTCCATATGTATGAATTTAACAGCTACAAAATGTTCTGAATTTTTTCCTTAACCATTTTCCAGTTGTTGAAATTATTGGGTTTTCCTTATATTTTTTGATATTTATAATCCTATATGAGGATATTTATGTATAGAGCTTTGTTCCATATTTGAGGATGCTTCCTTGGTATAAATTCCCCAAAGTAAAATCAATGGTTTTGTTAGTTTAGATCTTGTGAGAATCAGATATCAAGAGAGAGAAATGCAAGAGATTTATTGAGGGAAATACCTGTGAAAGATACACAGTCGAGGATATAGCAGTAGGCAAGGAGAGCCTCAGATCACAATATAAATCAAACACCTGTGAAAGGATAGAGGGTTTGGGAAAATTATCAGACTGTGGTGCGACTCTGAGAATCTTTCCTGGCCCAAAAGAGGAATTGTGGTGATTGTTCATAGAAGCGTCCTGTGTTAGGCAGAAATGGCCAAGCCTGGTACCCCTACCCTATGCTGTCAACTGCAAGAGAAGAGCGTGGCCTTGGATCAAACATTGCAGCAGATCATGAAGGTGCTACAACAAAAGGCTGTCCACTAATCATATTCCTCCCCCTGAACTGCAACTTCTTTCTGGATGCTCTGTGAATGCCCCAATAAATATATATGGATATTTCAAGCTATAATGTAGCATCATATTATTTTCCAAAGGTCTGTAAAAGTTCACACTATAACCCATGTTCTGTTACCAGCTTTCACTATCATCAGCAGTAATCATAAGTATTTTGAAAAATAAAATTGTTACTTTCATATGTATTTCATATGTATTTTTTATTAGTAATGATAAGATTTTCCCCATTGCTTTGTTAGTGAGATATTTTTCCTTTTATTGATTCATAGCCTAGTGGAGATGGAATATTATTATGGATTCATATCAGTTACATTACATGTGGTATTCTGTTGTTTGCCTTTACTTTTTAATTAGTTAAATATAGAGATTTAATGTTTTAGTGATTTTTGTTTCTCAATAAATTTGAAAACCATTTGTTTCTGTATTCTTTTATTTTGTAATTACTAATATTAGACTCCATGTAAGAATTTATATTGATAGGAGTATGATTTTACTATATCCCAAGTTGCCAATTAATGTTTTCAGTTTCCTTTCTTGAATAAATTTTCCTTTCTCCTTTGGTTTTTGACACAACATCAATGAGTTCAGATTCCCATGAGCCGTGTATCAGAGCACCCATTATCCTCATCCTATTATATTGGATTTCATTGATCTCTTCACCTGTGCAGTACCACTGAGGATAATTGTATTTCATTGTTATTTAATTTGCATGGTCCTGACTGCTAGTGACATCAAACATCTTTTCATTTATTTGTTCATTCATGCAAGAAATATTTATTGAGTGACATGTCAAAAACAAAATTACAAAGATCCCTTTTCATAGGGTAGAATACTTGGGTTTATTAAATACTAGCTTTATCTTTCTTTGTGAATTAATCATTCACATATTAAAATTTTTTACTGTTTTTGGTCTTTTTCTTACTCTTGATTGAATTTTCTTTGTATACTAGAAATATTACCCTTTTCCTCTTTTATGCAATGTTAATATTTCTCCCAACTTTTGATATAATAGAAGTTTTAAATTTTAAGGTAGCCAAATCTGTCATATGTTGTCATATCGCATTCTGACATACAACTAAATAACATACTATAATATAACATAATAAAGAATAATACATGATAAAATATGATATGATGTGATAGAGCATGAGAATATTAACCCTTGCTTGACGCCTAGGACATCCAAATGCTTTCCTATCTCTACGGCACCATCTTGCATTTTTTTAAGTTTTAATTTTAATTCCAATTAGTTAATTTACAGTGTTCTGTTAGTTTTAAGTGTACAATACAGTGATCCAGCACTTCTATAGAACACCCCGTGCTCTGCAGGATAAGTGCACTCCTTAATTCCTTTTATCTATTTCACCCATCCTCCATCCCCCTCCCTTCTGGTAACCATCAGTTTGTTCTCTATACTTAAGACTCTGTTTAGGTGTGTCACTCTCTTTTTCTCCCCTTTGCTCATTTGTTTTGTTTCTTAAATTCCACATATGAGTGAAATCATATGGTACTTGTCTCTCTGACTTTTTCACTTGGCATTACACTCTCTAGCTCCATCCATTCTGTTGCAAATGACAAGATTTCATTATTTTTTATGGCTGAAAATATTCTGTGTGTGTGTGTGTGTGTGTGTGTACACACACACATACTTGGACTGCTTCCATATCTTGGCTATTGTAAATAATGCTGCTATATAAACATAGGGGTGCATGTATCCCCTTTGAATTAGTGTTCTTGTGCCTTTTGAGTAAATACCCAGTAGTGCAATTTCTGGATCATAGGGTAGCTCTATTTTTAATCTTTTAGAGGAATTTCCACACTGTTTTCCACAGTGGCTGTGCCAGTTTGCATTCCCACCAACAGTGCAAGAGGGTTCCTTTTTCTCTACATCCTCACCAACATCTCTTTCTTCTGTTGTTGATTTTGGCCATTCTGACAGGTATGAGGTGATATCTCCTTGTAGTTTTGATTTGCATTTCCCCGATGATGTGTGATAATGAGCATCTTTTCATGCATTTGTTGGCCATTGGGATGTCTTCTTTGGAGAAATGATTATTCATGTCTTCTGTCCATTTTTAATTGGATCATTTGTTTTGGGGGTGTTGAGTTTTGTAATTTCTTTATATATTTTGGATACTAACCCTTTATCAGATATATCATTTGCAAATATCTTCCCCATTCTGTTGGTTACCTTTTAGATTTGTTGATTGTTTTCTTCACTATGCAGAAGATTTTTATTTTGATGTAGTCCCAAGTCTACTTTCACTTTTGTTTCCCTTGTCTCAGGAGACACATCCAGAAAGAAGTTGCTATGGGCAATGTTAAAGAAATTACTGTCAGTGTTCTCCCCTAGAATTTTGATGATTTCCTGTCTCACATTTAGATTTTTCATCCATCATTAATTTATTTTTGTGTGTGGTGGAAGAAAGTGGTCCATTTTCATTCTTTTGCATGTAGCTGTCCAGTTTTCCCAACACTTCTTGTTGAAGGGACTTTTTCCCATTGCATATTATTTCCTGCTTTGTTGAAGATTAATTGACCATATAATTGTGGATTTACTTCTGGATTTTATATTCTATTGATTTCTATTGATCTATTGTCTGTATTTTTGTGCCAGTACCATGCTGTTTTGGTTACTACAGCTTTGTAATATAACTTGAAGTCTGGAATTGTGATGCTTCCAACTTTTCTTTTCTTTTTCAGGATGTTTTGGACTTTTCAGAGTCTTTTTTGGTTCCATACAAATTTTAGGGTATTTGTTCTAGGCCTGTGAAAAATGTTGTTGGCATTTTGATAAGGGGTGCATTAAATGTATAGGTTTCTTTGGGTAATATAGTCATTTTAACAATATTTGTTCTCCCAATCCATGAGCATGGAATATCTTTCCATTTGTTTGTGTCAGCTCCAATTTCCTTCATCGGTGTTTTATAGTTTTCACCTCTTTGGTTAGGTTTATTCCTGGGTATCTTACTATTTTTGGTGCAATTGTAAATGGGATTGTTTTCTTAATTTCTCTTTCTTTATTGGTGTGTAAAAATTCAAAAGTTTTCTATACATTGATTTTGTATACTGCAACTTTATTGAATTCGTTTATCAATCTAGCAGGTTTTTTTGGTGGAGTCTTTCAGGTTTTCCATATACAGTATCATGTCACCTGCAAATAATGAAAGTTTTACTTCTTCCTTACCAGTTGGGATGCATTTTATTTCTTTTTGTTTTTCTGATTGCTGTGGTTTGGACTTCCAGTACTATGTTTAATAGAAGGGGTGAGAGTGGACAACCTTGTCTTGTTCCGACCTAAGGGGAAAGGCCCATAGTTTTTCCCCATTGAGGATTATATTAACTATGGGTTACTTATATATGGGCTTTATTATGTTGAGGTATGTTCCCCCTAAACCTACTTTGTTGAGGACTGCTATCATGAATGGATGTTGTACTTTGTCAAATGCTTTTTCTGCATCTATTGAGAGGATCATATGTTTCTGATCCTTTCTTCTTCTTCTTCTTTTTTTTACATTGATTGATTTGCCACTTTCTATTTTTTTCTCCATCTCTTCACTTTCAACCTGCAAGTGTTTTTAGGTCTGAAATGAGTCTCGGCATATAGATGGGTCTTGATTTTTTATCCATTCTGTCACCCTCTGTCTTTTGATTGATGCATCTAGTACATTTATGTTCAAAGTGATTATTGATAACTATGTACTTGTTACCATTTAGTTACTTATTTTATGGTTGTTTTTGAAGTTCTTCTCTCTTTCTCCTCTTGCTCTCTTCTCTTGTGGTTTGCTGGCACTCTTTACTGATATGCTTGGATTTCTTTTCCCTATTTTTTGCGTATCTATTACTAGTCTTTTGACTTGTTACTATGAAGCTTATAGATAACGTATTGTGCATGTAACAGTCTACATTAAGTTGATAGTCGCTTAAGTTTGAACTCAATCTAAGATTTTTACTCCTCTCCCCCTAAACACACATTTTAGGTATATAGTACCATAATTTACATCATTTTATTTCGTGAATCCCTTCACTGATTTTTATAAATATACTTAATTTTACTGCTTTGTGCTTCCTACTTTTCTTACTCCTGCTTGTGGTCTTCTCTTTCCACTCCAAGACTCTACTTTAACATGTTTGGTAAGGCTGGTTTAGTGGTGATAAATACCTTTAACTTTTGTTTGTCTAGGAAATTCTTTCTCTCTCTTATTCTGAACGATAGTCTTGCTGGGTCAAGTGCTCTTGATTGCAGGTTTTTTCTTTCAGCACTTTGAATGTATAATGTTACTTCCTTCTGGCCTGCAAAGGTTCTGCTGAAAATCAGCTGAATGCTTTATGGGGTTTCCCTTGTATGTAACTGTTTTCTCTTGATGCTTTTAAAATTCTCTCATTAACTCTACTTTTTGCAATTTTAATTATGATGTATCTTGGTGTGGACATCCTTGGGTTGATTTTGTTGGGGTCTCTCTACCTCTTAGCTCTGGATATCTGTTTCCTTCTCCAGATTTGGGAAATTTTCAGCTATTATTTCTTTTTTTTAAGATTTTATTTATTTATTTGACAGACAGAGATCACAAGTAGGCAGAGAGGCAAGCAGAGAGAGGGAGAGGCAGGCTGCCCGCCTAGCAGAGAGCCCGATGTGGGGCTCGATCCCAGGACCCGGGCATCATGACCTGAGCCAAAGGCAGAGGCTTTAACCCACTGATCCACCCAGGCGCCCCAGCTATTATTTCTTTAAATAAATTTTCTTCCACCTTTTCTCTCTTCTGCTTCTGGAGTCCCTGTATTACAAACGTTATTATGCTTGATGGTGTCACTGATTTCCCTTAATCTATTCTCATTTTTTACTACTATTTTTCTCTCTTCTGTTCAACTTATTTGCATTCCGTTACTCTGTCCTCCAGGTCACTGGTCTATTCTGTTCCCTCTAGTCTACTATTTACTCCCTCTAGTGTAATTTTTATTTCACTTATTGAGTTCTTCGTCTCTGATTGGTTCTCTTTTTGGTGGTTTTTTTTTTTTTTACGTTTTCTATCTCTTTATTGAGGGTGTCACTGAGATCCTCCACTCCTTTTGCAAGTCCAGTGAATATATTTATGACCATTGCTTTAAATTTTCTATCAAGCATATTACTTATATCCATTTTGCTGGATTTTGCTCGATCACAGCAAATCTTGCTGTGATTTTGTCTTGTTCTTTCATTTGTAATATATTCCTCTGCCTCCTCTTTTTGTGTAACTCTCTGTGTATATTTCTTTGTCTTAGGAAGGTTAGCTACATCTCCTGCTCTTGAAAGTAGTGGCCTTGTGAAGAAGAGGTCTTATGATGTCCTGTAGTGCAACATCCCCTGTTCAGCAGGACTTGACACTTCAGGGATGTTGCGTATGTGTGTCGTGTGTGCCCTACTGTTGTGGCTGAGCCATGTTTGCCGTCAGTCCGGTTGACTACAGTGGCTCTCTTTGCCTGTCACGGGCAAGGTTTGGTCCCTATGTAGTTAATGAGCCATTTTAGGGCCACCTTGGGCTGGAGCTGGGTCAGATCAGGCATTTACCATAGCTGTAATAAAACTGAACTATAGGGTACTCTCCTAGTGTTGTCCTCTGGGAGGCTTTCATTGGTGGACAGGGCCTGCATTCAGACCAGATGTCTGCCCCCCACCCACTGCTGGGGCTGCAGTCTCATGGTGTGTGTGATCATCTTCCCCCTCCCCAGGTCAGGAGTCAACTTTGGAGTGGTGCTGGCCCCCGTTGGGGCTGCTTACACACTCCTATATTTATAGCACTGCTTTGGAGGGACCTCTGCTAAGGGTGTGTTGGATGGGGCAGGTCTGCAGGAGAATGTGGGAATAAGGCATGTGATGTTAGCAAGGTTTGTGCAGGTCTGTTTTGGAAGAGATCTATAGCAGCTTTGAGGAACTGCTGAAGGCTATTTGAGGGGGGCAGGTCCACAGAAGATTTTGGGGGGCAGTAAGTGTTGTTAGCAAGCTCAATGGAGAGTGTTCAAGCTGCTTTGGTTCCTGCAGGTGTCTGTGTATCTGGGCTATAAGGTGGGGAGGAAAATGGTGCCTACTAGCTCTTTTAAAAAAAAAAAAAAAGATTTTATTTATTTATTTGAGAGATGGCGATCACAAGTAGGCAGAGAAGCAGGCAGAGAGAGAGAGGAGGAAGCAGGCTCCCCACTGAGCAGAGAGCCCGATGTGGGGCTCGATCCCAGGACCCTGGGATTATGACCTGAGCCAAAGGCAGAGGCTTTAACCCACTGAGCCACCCAGGCGCCCCCAGCTATTTTGTTCTTGGAGAAGTCTCCTAAGGATCCCTGCCCCTTCAGTACACATTCTAAGTTTAATAAATAAATCCTCCTGTATACCCCAGGCATTTTTCAAAGTGCATACTTTTGCCTCTGTGCTGTATTTCTGTGGGCCTGTGTTATGCTGTGGGAACTCAGTTTCCAGTGTAGGAACTCAGTTTCCTATAGCCCTCCAGCTCTCCCTGAGCTAAGCACTGATTTTTAAATTTCCAGGTGATAAGCCCCAGTGATTGTAAGAACTCGTGATGTGAGGCCTCTATGGTTTTAAAAGCCAAATATTATGAGGATTTGTCTTCCCGGTGTGAGTCCCCCATGCCTAGGGTGCCTGGTGTGGAGTCTTCTTTCCTTTCTTCATGCCTGTGGTGTGCCTTCCTTCTGTGGACAGTCTTGCAGATTAGTTTGGTTTCTGACTGTGTCTTTACCTTCCCTACCCTCTTTGTTGTGGCCTCCTCTCTACATTTAGCTGTGGAAAATCTGTATTGCAAGTCTTCGTCTCATTTTCTCTGTTATTTACACTGATGTGGGGGTGTTATCTAGGTGGATGCTTGAGCTGAGCTGAGCTGAGGATGCTCCTATTCTGGGAACTCTCTTAAGAGTTAAGCTTTCTAGATTCCACATTTAAGTGAGATCATTCAGTATTCATCTTTCTTTGTTTGAGTTACTTCACTTTGTATAATGTCCTCAAGATCCGTCTGTGTTGTCATGAAAGCTAGGATTTTCTCTTTCCTGTAGCTGAATAATATTCCATTGAATACATATATCACATATTCTTTATCTGTTCTTCCATATATGGACATATAGGTTGTTTCCGTATCTTGGCTATTGTAAGTAATGCTGCAGTAAACATGGGATGCAGCTATCTCTTTGAGGTCCTGATTTTGTTTCCTTTGAATATATAACCGAAAGTAGGATTTCTGGATTATAGTGTGGATTTTTTTAAAAATTTTTGAAGAATTTCCATAGTGTTTACCATAGTGGCTATACCAATTTATATTCCCACCAACAACACACAAGTGTTCCCTTTTCTCCACATCCTCACCAGCCAGCACCTGTTTTTTTTTTTTTTTTTATGATTGCCATCCTAACATTTCCCTGATGATTAGTAACATCAAGCACCTCTTCATGAACCTTTGGCCATTTACATGCCTCCTTTGGAAAAATGTATATTTATATTCTTTGCTCATTTTTAAATCAGATTTTGGGGGCTTTTTTGGCTATTAAGTGAGTTATTTATATTTTTTAGTATTAACTCATCAGATATATGGTTCACAAATATATTCTTCTATTAAGTAGGTTGTCTTTTCATTTTGTTGATTGTTTCTTTTGCTCCACAAAAGCTTTTTATTTTGTTATAGTCTAACATTAATTTTTGCTTTTGTTCCTTGTGTTTTTGGTCTCATATTAAAAAAGTCATTGCCTAAGATCAATGTCAAGGAAGTTTTCTCCCAAGTTTTCTTCTAGAAGTTGTACGATTTCAGGTCTTATGTTTAAGTCTTTAATTTATTTCTATTTAATTTTCATGAGTAATGAAAGATAGGGGTCTGTTTCATTCTTCTGCGTATGGTTATCCAGTTTTTCAACATCATTTATAGAAGGAAATATTATTTCCCTGTTAAGTATTCTTTTTTAAAAGATGTTATTTATTTATTTATTTATTTATTTGAGAGAGCAAGCAAGAGCAAGCACAAGCAGGTGGGGAAGGGGCAGAGGGAGAAGCAGACTCCTCTCTGAGTAGGGAGTCCCAAGAGGAGCTCAATCCAGGACCCTGGGATCATGACCTGAGCTGAAGTCAGACACTTAACCAACTGAGCCCCTCAGACACTCCTCCCCATTAAGTATTCTTAACTCTCTTGTAAAATATTAGTTGGCTATATAATGTAAGATTTTCATTCTAGGCTCTTGATTCTGTTATATTGGTCTATGTGCCTACCTTTATGCCAGAACCATACTGTTTTGATGACTTTGGTGTTGTAGTATAGTTTGAAATCAGCAAGTCTAAGGTCTCCAGCTCTGTTCTTTCTCAGGATTGCTCTGGCTATTCAGGATCTTTTGGGGTTTTATACAAAGTTTAGGATAGTTTTTTCCTATTACTGTGAAAAATACCATTGGAATTTTGAAAAGGATTTCATTGAATCTATAGATGACTTTTCATAGTATGAACACCTTAACAAATTAATTCTTCCAGTCTATGAACTTGGAATATCTTCCATTCGTGGCTTCTTCAGTTTCTTTTGTCAAAGTCTTGTCATTTTCTGTGTACAGATCTTTCATTTCCTTGGTTAAATTCATTCCTAAGTATTTTATTTTTTTCTGGTGTTATTACAAATGGGATTGTTTCTTTATTTCTATTTTAGATGTTTTGTTGTTAGTGTATAGAAACAACCATATTTTATCTGTTGGTTTTCTATCCTACAACTTTACTAAATTTGTTGATTACTTTTTTGGTGGGTTCATTAGGATTTCTTCTCTATAGGATCATAACATCTGCAAACAGAGACAATTTGAATTCTTCCTTTCTAATTCGGATGCCTTTTATTCCTTTTTCTTGCCCAATTGCTCTAGCTAGGACTCCCAGTACCATGTTGAATATGAGTGGTCAGAGTTGGAACACTTTTTTTGTTCCTGATCTTAGAGGGAAAGCTTTTAGTCTTTTACCATTTAGTATGATATCAGCTCTGTGTTTGTCATACATGCCCTTTAATATGTTGAGGTTTGTTCCTTCTATACACAATGTGCTGAGAGTTTTTTCATTAAAGGATGTATTTTGTCTTCTGTTTCTGATTTTATTTATTTTAGTCTTGGTTTTCTTAGTCTAGCTATTGATTTGTCAAATTTTTATCTTTTTTTTGTATATATACTCTTATCTGTATTTGTTTTGCACAACTCAGATTAAGGTGGTAAATTCAATGTGACATACATATTGGTGTATTGTGTTAATAAAGTTAGTTACATCTGAAAGCTGAAGCTAAATAATATTGTCATCCAATTATATATGTATTTCTGTATGATTAAAACACATACATAATGATGTATTAAAATTAACAACCAAAAAAGGAGAAAACTTGTGATTCAAACTTGGTCTTGGAATATTCATTATACTTTTAAAAAGTTGTAGAAAGAATTTCTTTGTTCCTACTAGCTAGCTAGCAGAGATTTATTTTAGAATACTCTCAGTGTCCTGATAACTTTGAGTGTTTTGTGCTGTCATTTTCTCAAGTTATTTTTTTTTATTATTTTTTTTAATGATTTTTTTTAATTTTTTTTTTTTAAACAAATTTTTATCCCCAGGGGTACATGTCTGTGAATCGCCAGGTTTACACACTTCACAGCACTAACCATAGCACATACCCTTCCCAATGTCCATTACCCCACCCACCTTTCCCGACCCCCTCCCCACAGCAACCCTCAGTTTTTTTTGTGAGATTAAGAGTCACTTATGGTTTGTCTCCCTCCCAATCCCATCTTGTTTCTTTTCTTCTTTTTCTGCCCCCCTAGTCCCCCATGTTGCATCTCCACTTCCTCATATCAGGGATATCATATGATAGTTGTCTTTCTCTGATTGACTTATTTCACTAAGCATGATACCCTCTAGTTCCATCCACGTC
>PISX010022687.1:0-31234 GCA_004024625.1 Mellivora capensis
ACCTGCTGGATGAGCGAGTGAGTTGAGGAGAATAACTGTCTTCCTGGGAAGCCTTTCCTGACAGGAACATCCATTCTCACTTTAATGGTGGGCATCGCACGCCTTCTCTCATATGGCAGCAAAGGTCATATACCAAGGTATCGAGAGGTACTAAAATTCTTCAAGGCATTATAAGTTAAGTCCCCCAGATTCAGTATTTTCAAAAGGCTCCTGATATCCTAAAATGGTTTTGAAAACTGGGATTTTACCATTTTCAAGTCTATCCTATTTTGTTGTAAACTGATGAAGCAGGAAGGGGTTAGACCCTAACAATGGATATTGCCTTTCCTTGTACTGGGGCTTGGTGTGGGGCAATTTCATCTCATACAGAGCGTCTCTCGTCCACACCCTTGCCTGGCACAGAATTTGCAGGGCCCTGTGCAAACGGATAATGTGGGCACCTTGTTTAAAGTACAAAAATCAAATACCATTAAAGGTGCTAAAATATAGGGATGCCTAGGTAGTTCAGTCAGCTAAGTATCTGCTTTTAGCTCAGGTCATGATCCCGGGGTCCTGGGAGCAAGGCCTGCATCAGGCTCCCTGCTCAGTGGAGAATCTGCTTCTCCCTCTCCCTCTGTGTGCTCTCACTCTCATGCTCAAATAAAAATAAATAAAATCCTAAAAAAACAAGGTACTGAAATATATTATTCCACACTCTTTTTCTCACCTTGCCATAGTATTTTTATTTGCTATTAAATGTCCCAAATAAAGTAAAATTTCATTCTTAAAATTTTATTTATTTATTTGAGAGGGAGAGAGAGAGCATGAGTGGGAGGGGCAGAGAGAGAGGGAGAGAGAATCTGCAGCAGACTCCATGCCCAACATGGGCTCAATCTCACCACCCTGAAATCGTGACCTGAGCTGAAACCAAGAGTGGGCAGCCCAACCGACTGCACCACCCAGGCTCCCCTAAAGTAAAATTGTAAATTGTTAACATGAATTGGACCATTCATGTTTATATTGTGCGGTGCTCAATTTGAATGCAAATAAAGAGCATTTAGCTCATATGTGGAATCCTTGGAATTACACCGTCTCATGGACTATAGATCCATATGTATTTTATTCTTTAATAAGAGTGGGGGGACGCCTGGGTCACTCAGTCACTTAGGTGTCTGCCTTCCGCTCAGGTTGTGATCCCAGGGTCATGGGATGGCATCCCACATCAGGCTCTCTGCTCAGCGGGGAGCCTGCTTCTCCCTCTTCCTCTACCCCTCCCCTGCTTGTGCACTCACTCGCACACTCGCTCTCTCTCTGGCAAATAAATAGATAAATAAAATCTTTTTTTTTTTTTTAAGTAAAATAAAGAAGGGTGGGAAATATACACACAGCTAACTCAACTATTTTAATTTTGCCTCTTGATGCACGCACATTCTGCCGGGCTCTCTGTCTTTGCTTGCCGATAGAAGGAAGGGAGCAGTGGGTTGCCCTTTCCTTTCTTCTGTGTCGTCATTTTCAATGTAAGTGGTTGGATGATACAAGGAGGTAACATGAGTCAGAAAGGATAGGGTAGGGTTCCTTGGCTGGTTGTTTTCTGGATCACCACTGCCTTCTTTCTGGATTTCAAGCAAGTATTCCAATTTGAGAAATTGCCCTCTAAGCACCCCCTGTTTATTCAGCGGTCGATGTAACTGCGCTCACCTTGCGTTTCCCTGCTCCCCGCGTGCATCTTGGGTCCGTTGGAGTTCTGTGCTCGTGGTGCCCTATAAACACCATCTGCAAAGAGGTGGCAGGAATGATGTCACACATCCTGCATCTGTCTCACCTGCCCACATGCAAGCTCCATTGTCCCTGTGGGTGTCATCTACAAAACACAAGCTCAGAGATAAAATTCTTACAAATACCTATGGGACAAGAGCAAAGCATTAAACCAAATGGAGGGCCCTTCTGAGCACGGGTCCTGCATAACCGCACGGGCTACATGCCTTTGAAGCCACCCGGTCCCCACCGCCCCGCAACTGGAGCGTATTATTACCGTCCCCAGAGGAGACCACTGAAAGCCAAGGACAGCAAATGGGCCCACGGTTACTCAGCCTACGGCGGAGCTGGGGTTCAAACCTTGGCTGTGCTTGATCAGGCTGCCTGTGTGACCAGCGTGACAGAGTGGCATAACCACCGGGTAGAGGGAAGACCTCAGGAGTTTTGACCCATTTTAAGTAATTGCGTAACCTTGGACGAGTCTGCCTTAGGACTCTCCCTCTGATGTATACATCTTATAGGAAATTGATGCCTATTTTTTCCCACATGTTAGTGTTTTCCAAACAGTGTTGGGTGCACAGCCCCTTCTCTCCTTGCAGCAAGAACTGGAGAAACCCACTGAGACGTGTGTTGGGTGACAGTGGTGCCCTTCTGGGGGCAGCAGATGCGCTAATGGCTGTGCATGCGACATGTTTCCTTTGGCCTGCCCCATAGAAGATGGCTGAAATGTCAAGGGAGAATGAGAGAGAAGTTATTTTCTGGGAGTGTGCCAGAGTGGGAGTGGGCATAATTAGAGTTGTAAGGCTAAATGAAGGGGGTGAATGCAGGCTTTGTAAACCCTGCAACAATTCTTTGATCCAACTCCCCCAATTTTTAAAATTCTCTTCCTTTGTAAACCATAGAAATGCTAGTCCTTGAGAAGGATTCCACAGGACGGGTGATTGAATGGCATCTTAAAAGACATGATATGGGGGTACCTGACTGGCTCTGTCTGTTAAGCATCTGACTTCAGCTCAGGTCATGATCTCAGAGTCCTGGGATCGAGCCCCACATTGGGCTCCCCACTCAATGGGGATGTCCCTCCCCTCTCCCTCTGCCCTTCCCCCTGCTTGGGCTCTCTTTGTCTCTCTCTTTCAAACAGATAATAAAATCTTAAAAAAAATAAAAAAGATGTGATATGTAGATCTGGTATACCATCCTCCCTAGTCCAGCCAAGGACGAGCCCAACAGGTCAAGGTTATGATGCTGTTTACCTACCAGGGCTTTTCATAAGAAGTCCAAGAACTAACAAAGGATAAGGTATCAAGAGAAGATTGTTCTATATGAAGAAGGCAAAATGCAACATCATTTCTTTGTGCCAGGTGTTTTGGAAATGCCAAAGAAGTCAATGTACATTGAGAATATGTGTGGGCGGGGGGGGGGGGGAGCACGTACAGGGAAGGAGAGGCTCTTTCATGACCTTCATGAAAGAGGAGGCCCAACAGAGCAAAGAGAGGGCCTATGGTTTTGGATCTTTCCTTGTGTGTGAATAATATTATCTCATCCAGTTGGTATGGAGATTAAATGAGGTGATAAATGTAAACAGACTAAAATAGTGGCAGACACATTATAAACATTCTGTAAGTGGTGACAAAAGTAGTACTGAGGGTTTGTTAAGACGCCTACCTGGTTACATTTCTTTTCAGCTTGCTTTCTCTACAAGGTGAATTATGGGTTTGCATCTTCACAAATACTTTTAAGCAACTGCTAAATTGACTTACATATGATACTGAATTTACTTTTATTTGAGTTAGATTTTTATTTTTATTTTTTAAAATATTTTATTTATTTATTTGTCAGAGATAGTGCACAAGCAGGCAGAGGCGGAGAGAGAAGCAGGCTCCCCACCCAGGAGCCCGATGTGGGACTCGATCCCAGGACCCTGGACTGCCTTCGGCTCAACCGACTGAGCCACACAGGCGTCCCTGAGTTAGATTTTTAAATCAGTCTATCTGACTATAAAAAAATGAAAAAAATAAAAGTGAACCCTTATCTGGTATTTTGACTTACTATGATGAGCTAGGGACATTTATTGTTAATATTCATCAAATGTTGCTTTCCTACTCTGTGCCTATTACTTTGTGGATACAGATACTATGTGATCCCTTCCCTCAGAAAGCCTGGAGCCTTTTGCAAAAAAAAAAACCACGTAAATTCTCACTGCCCTGTAGTCAAGCCCAGACGGCTGGTGGCCCTAAGAACCAGGAGGAAGGGAGTGTTGCTAGGGAAGCCATCCCAGTTCCAGATGATAGAAAGTGATCATTGTTCTTCTCCACTACCTGTATTTCTACCTAGAAAATATTAAAGAAAAAAGATAAAGCTAATAATAAACTTTTTAAAAGGGCCTTTTCCCAAGTAATTCAGAGCTATTTCTGTATTTCTTGTGAACTTCTCACATGCCTCCAATTAGGCTAAAATCCATGAAACTCTACTATCAAGAGATCCTTTGAATTCCGGTAATAGGTTCCAGTACTCATGTAGGGAAATGGCTTGTTTTATGTGCACTCTGCAGTTTATATCTTTCGTGGGTTATTTATAGGAAGTTTTAAATATACTTTAATAATTGTCCTTAAGCTGCAAACTATTGCTCAGGTCTAAACTCAGATCTGGCTTCTGAGAAGGACCATGGGGGTAAGTTTTGCCTACAAATGTGAAATGATTCTACTTGAGGAATTCATGGAAAAGAATTTTGCTGGGCATCGATTCCGTGAGATTCATATGGAAAAAATCCTAGGAATTCTCCGTTGAGGACATGAGAGTAGGACCAAGAGGGCTCAGACATTTAAGACTTTGTCTCAGGCCATATGAAACTCTGGAATCATCACTTCCAATAAAATTTCCCTTAAGATCGCAGTGAATGTCCGGATGATTGTTATTTTAGCCAACTGAGAGGGGTTGCTTTTTAGATGTGGCAGCATGGTGTATAGCTGTGTCTGGACGTCTCATATTCATTCACCTCCTGCTTTACATGCCAGTGTGCGGGGCCCGTGGTCCTTAGTCACTTAAGGAGCCGGCTGCAGCTCCAGCCTCCTCTGCAGAGAATCTGCACCATCAGATCTTGGGTGGGAAACAGGTGTCTGCATTTAAAGCATCCCTATTATTTTCACCCCTGGAGATCTACAAACTGTACCATTGAGGATCTAGAAAATCATGAAACCCTACTTGGAACTCACAGCTTGGTGGTGGGTATGAAACCATTACTATAGTCCCAGATGGCTGGAGTTTCTTAAAATGCTGCACATTTTAAGGGATGAACATGGCTATCATTTTATTCCAGGTATCAAGGAAATATTTAAATAAACCAATATACATAGATACTTCTGGACCTGCATACACCAACCCACCTAATTTGGAGGTAGGAGGCAATATCGTTGGAATCAGATGGCAGCAGACTTTGAGATGAGGCCAAATTCTTTTGAACTTAATTTGGAAAGAAATGGGAACCCAGGTTTGAGACTCTAACCACATCAGTTCTAAGGTCCTACCTCTCTGGTGTGGCATTCAGAGCCCTCTGCTACCTAGCACCCAGGCCTTAGCTAGAGCCTTTCCCTCTTCTCCATGAACCATGAGCTTCTTGACACCTTCTCGCTCCCCATGACCTCTGCTTGGAATGAATGATCTTACCCCCTTTCTTCACTTGGCAGCCCTTACTTGTTCTCTCACTCCTCCTGGAAGCCTATCCTGGCTCCCAGTTTGGGGTTCAGCAACGCCTGGAACCCACGGCACCCTAGTGCTGTCTTTAACACCTTCCTAGTTTCATGGAGCACATTCACATGTAAGAATCCGTTCCAGCAGATGTTAAGCAA
This sequence comes from Mellivora capensis, assembly GCA_004024625.1. Classification (NCBI taxonomy): domain Eukaryota; kingdom Metazoa; phylum Chordata; class Mammalia; order Carnivora; family Mustelidae; genus Mellivora; species Mellivora capensis. The sequence goes on from PISX010022687.1 coordinate 5,580, forward strand.
CTCCGAAGCAGTGGTTTCTCTCTTCTTGTGTTCGAACTGCCAGCCCAGGAGTACCAGGCACACAGTAGATGCTCCAGACGTGTCCACAGTGAGGGTGAGTAATGTAAGCATGACCTAGAAAGCAAGTAAGGAACTCATTCTTGAGTTTTCTTTCAGCTGAATTCCCCTAGAAAGGATTTTACATGCGCTTTTGCCAGTGGGTCCAAATGCATCGAGGGATGTGTGATACCTGGAAACCTGGGGTCCTGAAGTCCCAGAGGGGTCCTGAAATTCCTGCCGTACAGGTGCACAAGCAGTAGGCAATCTGTGGAAGGGAGAGGACGACCAGGAAGTGGGCTCTGCCAGGTGGCTTGTTCTGGTTGCAATATTTCCCTTTCCATTGGCTTCACTTCTATTAAAATGATGTACTCTTGAGTTTTCGCCAAGAGTAGCTGTAGGTGAGCAAAGCTTTTCTCTCCCACAAAATGGTTCCTGTCCTTCGGTCACATGTGGACAGCCCTGGCTTCATTTTGTGAGTGAATGAAAAGGGCAGCAGGGAGTCAGTTTGGGTGAATAAAACGACAAATAAAACCTTGGGCTGGTGTCTGTATTAAGTCTTACCTCATTTGGGTGGAATGAGATGGAGATAAGTTCTTTAAAATCATCTCTAAAAATAGGAACAAAGAGTCCTGCCATCTTGTGAACCTTATATTTTTCAGATTTTTCTTGATTTATTTTGCTGCACTATAAAGTGAAAAAATTAAAAAGTAGAAAATATCAACCTTTTAGTTCTGTTCTCTAAGCTCTGAACTATTCAGCCGGAGGCAAGGAGACAAAAACAATTTAGTTTTACTCTCCCACATTCCAAAAATAACTTTTAGTAATACTCTCTTTGGTTATCTTAAACGTGCCAAGTGGATGCTTTTATCCTAAAGTAGCAGTGTCTGACTGTTGGGAGAACTTTAGCCATATGACTGTTATTTAGCAACTAAATGCTGGTGACTCATTCACTTTGTGGTGCAGGAAAATTCTTTCCATGGAAAACGCAGGGGGGAGGGAATCTCTCTGAACCACTATGTAGTATTTTCCTTCAGAAAAGTCTTCTCTGAAAATGAATAGCCACCAACTGTCACTCCAGGAGCTTAGTCCCTAAAGCTGCCAGAGAGCCTTTCTAAATCAGGGTTTCTGTGCACTTCTGTTCCGAAGTGTAATAAGGGACCAGTTTGGTTAATAAACCTCGAGATTAAAAACTGTCATGCAGAGTAAAAGAGAAATTGAACTAATTGCATTTATAGTATTTGGAACACTTACATAGGATTGGATTTTGAAACCCAACGATATTTTACTGTCATGTACTGATTGGGAGAGAGCTCCGTTCCCTTAGCTTTGAGCTGAATACCAGGAAAGCCTTGGAGAGAAGTGCCTCAGAGCCTGTGCAGCAAGAAGGTAATGAATTCACCTGCTAGGCTCATAGCCCTAAACTAATTCCACTTCTCAGAGGTTAATTCTTCTTGTCAGCATCTCTTTATGACCTCTGAGGGTGATTAGGGGTGGGAGAAGCAGACGAATACAGCCTTAGTGCACGAAAATCTGGGAACGTAAAGGGTTGGTCCGCTCCATGCGCTCGAGCCCCGCCCATCTCTCCCGCGTTGAGTTGCGGGGTTGCTCTAACCCCGCATGAATGGAGGTTGGAAAAGCTGCTTCAAGGCTCTTTAGCACTTACGCTCCAGCTTAGGAAAAACCTGACCTGTGGGGCTACAGTGGGGGCAGGGAGCAGTGTGGGCCGAGTATGTTTCACAGAAAAGACGATTCAGGGTTTGGACAGGACTTGGCCCTTACAGGCTGAGACACTCAAGCTATTAATAGTAAAGCCCTGAGTCACAGATGTAGGAATGTCACAGCTGCTTGAGATCTGCTACTGTTACCCATCAGAAAACCAGCAGTAAAGGGCCTCCGCACCCCCAATGAACCTCATCGGGGCTGTAAACAACCTCCCAGTCAAAGATGAGGCAGGTGCATTGACTTCATTCCTTTCTGTTACCCTGGCTCTCTCAGACCCAACACGTTACAATATTTGCAATAAATACAGTCTAATACTGGCTGTGCATTCTGGTTGGGAAAGATGTGTTGGCCATCTGCCGCTCTGCCGGAGTGGGGCTACGGGCTGTCTTTTTGTCTCTTACTCATCACATTTCTCCCACGTGGTGGATGTATGTGACGTGTGGCCAGCGGAATGATCTGAGTTCGGGAGACAGGTGCTGAAATGGGGTGGGCGTGGGCTTTGCGAACCCAGAAGTCCTCTGCTCCCTGGAGACCAACCTTTGACCCTGTGGGTCAGAAATCAAACCACCGTGGCTAGGCCCGCTGGGGGGTGGGGATGGAGAGGTGACTGGTTGCCGGTGCAGCTGTTTGCCCCCCCCTTTTGTGGCTTGGGTTCCTCCCTCATACATGCATATATTCAAGGGGCTTGTCTAGAAAACTCCAAGGAACCAAAGAGAAAGTGGACGGTCGGAATCCTACCTAACTGGATAGGTCAGATTTTTGCTTTGATCCTGAATTTGATCCTGGAAGGAACTGAACCCTGAAAGATCCTCTTCCATGGCTGGCTCTCATTGTCTCGGTCCCCTCCGGCTTCTCCCCACCCCCCCCACCCCCATTCAGGAAAACCGTGTTGGGCGGGGCGGGTGGGGGCGGAGGTGAGCGCCCGGCCAAAATCTTTATTCATTATAATTGAGCCTCAGAAGTTGAAGAAAATGAACTTGGAGTCACTGGCATTATTTTTTCCCTTTACTACTATGGTTAATTTTATCTATTCAGTGTGTCCCAAAGAAGCTGGACTAAGAATTGGGAGCAGAAGTAATAGGAAACTAATGAGCTAACAATTGACTAGTTTTATTTATCGAAACAGTCCCTTGGCTGTTCCTCGGCCCCCCTCTTCTGGCAATCATTTATCAGACCCCGGGAGGGAGCGTTCTGTTGCCGGTTGCCCCGGCCTTGGTGCGAGGAATGCAAAGTGGTGTCGGTGACCAGAGATTAGGACAGTGGAATTTTGCATTTGTTACAGCAGCAGCTGTAGCGAGTGGTTTCGGCCCAAGGGCAGAGTCCCCGAGCTGGGCGCGGCCGCCGCTCGGCGGCGATCGCGGGGCGGGCACCGGAGCTCGGCCCCCCAGGATGGGGGCGGGATTTTAGAAAGCAGCCCCGGACTGCGCGAGTGGATGCCCGGGGCTTTTCCTCGCAGCGTCTACAGCCACGGATCTGTCCGCCCAGGAGCGCTCCCACTCCTAGACTTTACTCCTCTTTCCTTCCGCGCTGCTGGCCAGAGGACCCGGTTGCCATGGTGAAGGAGAAAGGTAATTATACGTATCGATCCCCGTGCATGGTTGCAGAAGTTGCAATGGTGCTGCAGGGCTCGGCCACCTAATGGGGGATGATCAATCGAAAGCCAGGCAGACATATTCTCGGTGCGAGAACCCCCGTATTGTGAAGTCATTAAGAACCTCTAATTTAGCCGCGGCGTCTGAAGCGTACCCTATTTCTGGAGTGTTTGCACAGCTGAGCTCCTGGAAGTGTCTCTTTTGATTATAGCATCTTGAAATTTTTGCTGTGTTTGAGAGTTGCCTTCCTGTCCCCATCTTAGCCTTCATTCTCTTCCTTACGCCGGCTCCAGTCAGTCAGTTAATGAAGATGTGTAATGAGAGGGTCCTTCTACCAGGTTTCTGATGCTCTGGGACATGCCCTAACCCAGCTGGGATGGGCTGAAAAGAGAAGCGAGCTGTTCTGAAGGTTTCAGGTGCGCTGTCTTGATCGCCTGGCCTTTCGGCGGCATCCCTAATCACCCCATCCAAACACCTTTTTAAAGGATGCGATGTGTGTCAAAGGGGGCAAATCAAGTGGCAAGGAGAATGTCAAAAGGGAGAGGGTGGGGCGCCCTGCGCAGGTGTACATTATTTATGAACTGGGCGTGGTCCTGAAATTCGAGTTAAATCTTTCAGAATTGAATATGGTTTAAATTATTAGTTTATCTGGAACATGTAAAGAAACACAGCAATCCTTGATTTTAATTATCCAAATAATATATAAAATATATCTTAAAATGAAATATGCAGAACAGAGAGCAGAAAGTGAAAGCCCCTTGTCCCTACCCTGCTGACCTCAATTTCCCCCTCTCTCTAGAGATAACATTGTTAATATTGTGTATCTTTCTAGACAGGAATAAGACAGATAGTCAGGAGGAGTATAAAAATGAGATTGTTCTATCATTTTTCTGTGACTTGATTTTTTTTTTCCTCTTAATAATATGTCTTAGGGACTTCTACCACATGATTTTATAATGTGAATAGCCACCCTTTAATTTTGCTCTTTGGTAAGCTTAGATTTATCCTGCCACGCTTTCTTATTGTGGGACATAACTTCCTCCATAAACACGGATGTTTGTTCTTTTGGGGCTGCCTTGAATCATTTCAGTGATTTATCTGTATCTATTTTCACTTAAAGCCCCTACAGGGAATACCTTTGAGGTGAACATGGTGAACTCAAATTGATCCTTGTTGCTGGAAACTCAGTTTGGTTTTATTATACTAATGGATGGCCGGAGAAATAGAATCATGACAGCTCACAGTGCTAAGGCTGCACCTTAGGACAAAGAGAAATGCGGTTCTGCTCCATCCATCCTGCTCCTGTGCATCTTTCGTAAGCATGTCATTAGTAGCTTTGGTCTTTTACTGAGTAAGTGGTAATTGAATGAAATGTTTGGGTGCAAATATAGATGCTTCTACAGATGTGCTCTCTCTTTGGGGGATATTTTCAGGAACCCTCAGAATAACAAATACAGATGCTGCCATTTAATAAAGGCCATGTTTCTTCATTTGTACCTTCTTCTCAACTGGAACAACCCAGCCCTGATCTCCATTGCTAATGGATTTGATTTTGTGTCCCCAGTATAAGTAATTTATGCATGATGGGAAAGGGAATTGTAAAAGCCACTTCTTGATTCCATTCCCGTGGGGCCCAGGGAAGCCCCAGACTTGCTCTGTGTGGTGGATAGATCACAGATCAGTGGCCCCCAAAGAGCAGCTCTCTTTCTAAGCCATTGCAGATGCCTCAAAACCCAAACTGATTGCCTGGGTTCACATTTGCTTCATAACACAGTAGCCACTCTTTAACTGGAACATTGGCACAGGCCACCGAGAGGTCACATACTAGAATTATCTTAGCCCTTAGCCACTGATTAAAGGCTGTTCCTTTTTTATTTTGAGGTCTGTGCCAGTCCGTGCTGCCGCCTCCCAGCTCTCTGCACCAACCTCAGCCAGCGACAGAGGGAGGCAGGATTTAGGACAGGTACACTAGAGCTTCTGTGGAAAGAAAGGAATTCCATCATAGCTTTTAAAGTGAGAGGGGTCCAGGGGAGCACGTAGTCCAGGCATTCACCCTAGAGATGAGAAAACTGGGGTTTGGAAAGGGTAAGTGAATTGTTCAAGGTCATGCAGCAGCTCCTTGGACCCAGTGTTCATCCTCTGTGTCCCATCAGATGGTGGGCATGGGTCAGTGACTGCACTTGCCACATGGTTAACATCCACGGGCTGTCTCAGTAGAAGGTGAGCCTCCCCGCAGCCGTGCTGTGTCTCCATCTGTAATTCTTGACCACACAGCTTCCTTAGTATCTGCCCATCACAGATTCCCAGTAGTTGAAACAGGTTGGCTTGTGCTCAGAGCTTGGACCTGAACCTGTGTCTTCTCAATCCCGAGACTCTTCTGGTCCTCTCCATTTCTTCTTGCTCCCAGAGATGCCTTGCTTCTTCCTCCTGGAGCTGACGCAAATCACCCTTGAGTGGGCTTGGATCATGGTAGCCTCCTTCCCGAGGAACATGGGGGGCCTTGTGAAGGAGGGACATGCATTCCCTGTTGTGCTCTCCACTTAGAGATGGCTTAGCTCACACCGGTTTGAGGCATCCTTTTCTCTTGCATGTATCTGTCTGCTTTAGGGTTGGCCCTCACTGAAAAGCAAGCTTGCTGGCAACTCACACTTCTGCTAGTGTGGAGTGACATTTGCCAACATATTCTGACCCTCACTATCTTTCCTTCCCCTAACCGGTCGCCCAACCCCTTCCAGGGACAGACACTTATTGATCCAGGAATCTTGATGAAACGGTTATTTCTCTGATGTGTTCAAGGACATGTTACCCTTGCTGTATCCTGTAACAAATAAGTAGGAGAGACTTTTGTGGGTTTATCAGTCAATATCTGTCTTCCTGAATACACTCTCATCAACCTAAACTCCAGAGGCCTGCTATACTCATTTAAAAGCTATAATTGTCTAGCTTGTCCAGTGCAAGCTTTAAAAGTACAAGAGGGATTTATTATTTTTATTAGAGAAAACGAGAAGAAATACTAGAGATTAAATTATGTGAGTGCTCATCTAATTTAAATAAGAGGGATACTTATGGTTTGGAAACCATGTGAAAGAATAAGAATTTAGCTGTGAGGGAGACAGCAGCAAGGTAAAGAGGATTTTACATTGGGCACACCATTTTTTTGTTTGTTTCGTTCTGTGTCCTGGAAGATTTTTGAAACTGTTGGATGGCCCAACTTGCTTTTAAGGGAGAGTGGGATCCAGTGGAACTCATTCCAGCCCAACCTCAAGGGAGAGATGTTCAATCTCCTCCTGACATTCAGGTGAAACACACACACACACACACGCACACACACACACGGCAATCTTGTTTCTTGGTAGCTGCTGAGAACAGTGGTGTATTGTATCTCAAATGTGTCCTACAGACTGGCACCAAAGTAATCCTCTTAGGACACTGATGTCATCATATTTCCAGTTCCAAAACCTTGATGAGTGACAAGGTAAAGTTCAAGGCTTCCTGCTGATCATTGAGGATTCCTTAAGTCCTGAGCTTACCTCCGCCCCACCCCTATCTAAGCCCATCTTATTTTGTGTTTATTTTCAATGTTATTATTAAATCTGCCAGTTGCTGAACACATACAAAGTGTTGACTTTGCGTTGAGAGCTTTACATACCTTGTCTCTAATCTTTGACCCAGCAAGGTCAGTGGTGTTCCTCCTCTCTAATAAATGAGGAAGAGGAGGCTTGGAAGAATTTAGAAACCTGCCCGAGATCACTAAGCTGGAAAGCAGAGGAGCTGATTTTCCACACAGGCCTACCTAGATCCCCAGTCTGTGCTAATTGTACTGCTGCTCCCCTCGTCCCACATTCGTCCTGTTTGAATCATCGTGGAGGGTTTTTCCCCTCTCCAGCTCCCGTCATGCTACACCTGCTGTCCTCATGGGAAATAGCTATATTCTCCTTTTCTGCATTTGTCAATAGACCTACCTCAAGTTCAGCTTCCTTATAATGCTTCTCAAAGGCCCATCCCTTCTGTAAACTCTTCTAGAATTACTCTGTCCACCTAAGTAAACACAAGGGAAATTAAACAACAGTTGGGTCACCGATGCAACTTAAGAAAGCGCTCTCTCCTCAAGTGTTTGTTGACTTCCTATCCAGTCTTGTAGAACAGCCTTTCTGGGTGTGAAGTGTTGCTGCCTCTTAGGGTGTCTGCCTCCGTCAATCCCACTCCTGCCAACACCCACACAGCCGCAGACATGGCCCACTCAGGCACGGGCACACTGCCTGATGTAACTGAAACCCATTTCTGTTCCATCCTTGGGGAGGTCTGGGGACAGTGGATCTCTCCATGCTGTCATGATTCCACATGTCCAAGTTGCCCCTCGGGCCCCTTTTTAGTGTCTAATAGCCTCTCCTAGATTCAGTTTTCCAACCCTGCATCCCAGGTTAATGCTTCATGCCCTACCCACTCCCAGGCTTGTCTTAGTTCTTCATCTTTTCCTCAACTCAAAAAGCCTCAAGCTTTTCAAGGGATAACAAAAGACCAGGACATCCTAAAGAAGGGCTAAAGAGAAGGTATCTATTAAAGGAGATGCTGTAATGCTACAGGTTTCAGGATAAATTATCTTGATTAGTGACTTATGTGTACAACTCATTTCTGAACTTTGCATCTTTGGAGGGAGTGGAGCTCCAGTTTTTATCATGTTCCTCTTGAGAAGGAAAACAAATCCAAGTGTGAATAGCTCTTACTGTGTTACAGATGGAAGTGCTACTCTCACCAGAAGTATGCCCAGCTTAGCTGCATTACAGTAGGGCTGTCCGGATAATGGGACTTCCAAAGCTAAGGGAAAGAATTTCACATTAGAAAACTAATCCCTTTCCCTGTGCCGTCTACTCACGGATGTCTACAAAATGTTCATGCAGAAATGAAAGAAGACTTAACTTGTACTAGAGTTAAGGCTGAATGTCCAAGTAAATCTGAGAGAAGGAATACTGACTTGAATTTACTGGGAGCTCTTGGGAGCGATTGTAGATGAGGGAGTGAACTCAAGAGCATGGAGACAGTGAGGACCTAAGCTGGATGTGGAGACTTTGAGAGGTGGCCCTGCCTCTTGCCTCTCTGATGACCTGGTCAGGTGACAAGAAAGAATGACACCAGCAGTACTGCATCCCAGAAACCCTCTTTTACACAACAACAAATTGATTTTTCCAAATTCCTGCAGAAAAGACATCCTAAGGTAGACCTACCAGCCTACCAAGAGGAAAATCTCAGCATCTGATTCACTTTGAGGAGAGGACCCCTCTGTGACATCATATTCACAGCCCTTGAGGGGCAAGAAAGAGAGTCCTGGTATTGTTTGCCTCTAGTATGCTGAAGTCAAAATGCCGAGTGTTTTCCTGAGCCAGCATTAGAGAGCCAGAGAACTTTTCCAAAGGTTCAGTGATCGGTGAGTGGTGCAGATTTCTCTCATTGTGGTTGAGCCTGATCTGGCCACACCACAGCAGAAACCAGCCAGCTTCCTATTTCATTGTGTGTTGGTCTGATGGTGACTCATACTGAGAGGTATGTTTATCCCAAATTGGCAGGAGCTGTGTATTCAAGGGCAAATTTTGTTAACACTGGGGAGAACGAATATTTGTATGCATGACCTCTTTTCTCTGCAACCTTGTATTTGTGTTCACACCGACATGATTAATGCTATTATGGTCCAGTGTACCCTGGGGGGACCCAAGAGGCTCCTGTCTCTAGCCCATTGAGATCAAACAGACTGACTTGTTTGAATACTTGGACTTAACCTGAAGATGCTGGATTTCTGAACACTTCCAGGGAAATTAGTGTCTGGGCCAGTGGCCCGCAAACATCAGCAAGCATCAGAATCACCTGGAGGGCTTATTAAAACATGGATATCTTGGGACACCTGGGTGGCTCGGTTGGTTAGGCAGCTGCCTTCGGCTCAGGTCATGATTCCAGCGTCCTGGGATCAAGCCCCACTTCGGGCTCTCTGCTTGGCAGGGAGCCTGCTTCTCCCTCTGCCTCCGTCTGCCAGTGCTCACTCTCTCTCTCTGACAAATAAATAAATAAAATCTTTAAAAAAAACAACAACACAGATATCTGGGCCCTACTCCCAGGGTTTCTGATTCAGTAGCTCTGGGGAAAGGCCCGAGGTTTTGCATTCCGAACCATTTCCAGGTAGCATCGATGCTCTTGTTCCAGGGACCACACTTGGACATGGTCTAGGTAATCCATGGTTTCTGTAGGTAAAATGATCAGCCCTTTAAGCAGAAAGGTGAGAGCTTTTGTGTAAGTAGCCTCTCCATTCCATTTGACTAACTTTATCTTGTCTACAGTGCACAGATGTCACAGAGAAGTAAGGAGCATTGTTTTCACTGATGCTCCCACAGTGTAGAATGAGGCTGTAGTTCGTAATAAAGCGGACCTTCTGCGAGATTCGAGTGGCCAGAGACTGCTGTTAGCATAGGACACTGGGTGTGCAGAGCGTGGTGGGGAGTGGGTGTGAGATGAAGATACAAAGCCCCTCTTCCCAGCAGTGACTGGGGCTCAGCCTGGCTTGGGGGAAGGCAGCACTCATTTGGAGTCAAGGCTCACATGTGCCACTCTGTAGACATCATCCCTAATTGTAGAAAGGTTAGGTAAACTTTTTTACTGGGGTTCGCAGAGCTCTTTGGAATCCTTTGATGAAAGATGGTTTCAGTAGATATCTTGTCTCACAAAGGCTACAACTCCCTCTTTAGTCTTAGAGGAACTAAAATATATTATTCATACTTGGCATGTTTTACTCACTACCACTGTATCTGGTCTTATAGTCTAGTGGTATTCTTTCTGTTGTTGTTCATGATTTGAAATGCTGTAAAGAAAGAAGCTTAAGAAAATTTAAGAAAAACAGAATGATAGAAAAAGATAGCGAGATCCTTCCATACTGGACTGTCTGATGGGAAATGGAAGAGCAGGCTGAGTACCCCTCAGAAAAATGGCAGGAGCTGTGGGTTCCCAGGTCCCCTGAGGGTCCTGTCAGTAACCCATGGCTGGATGAGTGTCTACTGGACTGCTCTCTATGTGCCACTCATGGAAACCCTGTCTAGATAGCCATTGAGGAATAGAGTTGGGGACCAGTGGTGGGAATGGTATCTGCTATCCTGGAGTCCAGTTATGCTTTATCTGCTCATCTGGAAAACACAAGTAGTTCTGCCATATGTAAAGGTCCCAACCTGAAATGATGAACCATAGCAATGGGTTTAATGATAACATCGTAGATTTTGGGAGGTCTACTCTCTGTAAGGCATTTTAGGGGCTAGCCTAAGACAGTGAAAAGTTCCTACCTTCAGTAGGTTATTGAATTAGCCAGTGTAGAAAGGGGTACTGACTGAGAATGTAAATCAAGGAGACATAAGGCAATAGAAAAGGTATAAACAATATTCTGTGGGGGTTCAAAGGAAGAGTTAGTGTCCCAAAGGAATTTTTTTTAAAGGCTGTCTAGAAGAGAGCATATTTAAGATTGTCCTTGAGAGGTCTATAAGTTTCTTATATTTAGGGATGGTATTTGATTCAGTTGGTATCCATAAGACAGTGTCTTCTCCATAGTAAGTGCTCAATGATGCTGAATGAACTTATATGTGAAGGAATGATATGTATTGGTGGGGGAGATGGTTATACTTACTGAAATGTGTGGTCAGAATCCAATAAGAGATAAGCAATCTAGGTATAGAAACAAATAAAATATGGTTCCTGCCCTGAATGCACTCATATTCTAGCAAGGAGCAGAGACACATAAGGAAGTAGTTATGGTATGATGTGAAATATATTAGACAGAGAACTGTTAAAGTAACATGTAACAGTGCAGGGAGTGATTAATTCTTCTGTGAGGTCATGGCTGGCTAGGCTTTGAAGGATGAATAGGAGTGCAACAAGTGGTTAAAGAGGAAATGAGAAAGAGGTGGTCAAATTGGCAAGACAGAAGCAGGGAAGTACAGCCTTTGTCTGAGGAAGAACAGCCAGTTGAGTTTGGCATGAGCTTCTAGTTGGCCACTTAATACAACAGTGGACAAAAGAAGGGTAAACAGAGGGCTTTGTGGGTCAGAATGAGTTGAGGATGGTAGACCTAGAGGTTGTACATACAGATGCCTCCAAGAGCCAGACAGGTGACCCACATGAGTGAAGATTAGGGCAAACTGGACAGTGTAGCCCTCGAAAGAGAGAAGCTGCTCTGTGGCTCCAACCTAGTTCTCACGAAGGGATATGCGCCAAGTGGCCAGAGCTTCCGATTTTCAAGAGTGACTAGAAATAGGAATTTTTGTGTAAAATCTCCAGATGTTTAAATGTTGGCAAATGATTCAACTTTCTTTTCAAGAAAATCTTTATGTGGGCCAAACAAAACATGTCTGTGGGCAGAACTCGGCCTTAGGGCCTCCAGATTGTGGTCTGGGACTTAATACAGCATTCCCCACACCTACCCACAGCAAGGAATACATTTTCACACATCAAGACCCAGGATTTGTGCACTAATCATATAAATGGCTAAAATAAAAGTCACATGAAGCAATGCATTTACTCTTATTTTGTATTCTCTTCTGTTTTTAAAATATGCTGGCCATGATCCATTGAACTGATTTTATGTTTCAGTGGGTCAAACTGAAGTTTCAAAACCATTGGTTTAGAACATCTACACTAAAGCCTTACTGGATGCAAACAGAATGAGGTACTTTCCTGGGCACCCTTGTTTCTCTCCTGGGTACTCTTAGAGTGGAGCTTAATGGGTATGTTTAGGTTAAGTGGAATTTCTTCCCTTGAACTGGAGAAGTTGTTTTGTTTTGTTTTTTAATTTTTTAAAATTTAAATTTGATGAACAGAGAGCATATTATTAGTTTCACGGAGGTAGAGTTCAGTGGTTCATCAGCCGCATATCATACCCAGTGCTCATTACATCACATGCCCTCCTTAAGGCCCATCACCCAGTTACCCCTCCCCCCCCAACCTGCCTCCCCTCCAGCAACCCTGGAGAAGTTTTCACCAAATCATTGTAGAACTTTTAGTGATCACTTTATCCTAAACAGAAGTTGGCCAGAATGTGGTGTCCTCTTTTTGGGTGCTTGATACAATTGAGGACTGACCTAGTGGCTTCACTGAGGACAGTGCTACTTGGGTGAAGTTCAGCAGAAAAGCCAAAGGAAAACCCCCATTCAGGCCTCATCAGCTTCTAAGCCTGGTGTTTCTGGAACCGCTTTTTCATTTAGAAGAATTTTTTCCTGTGTTTCTGCGTCACCATTTCCTGTCTCCATGTTTAGCAGGTTTCCTGGCTTTTGCATCTCAGCCAGGGAGACAAGGACAAGTTCAGGCCTTGGGCAGTTTGTCATGCATCATGTCACCCCACCATCCGTGCAGAAGCTCCTCCCCTCCGTCTGCTGGGGACCACATGCTATACATAGCATTCACTTTTGACCTATCAGAGCATTTCCAGAAATACTGTAATTTAGGGTCTTTGGAGAGACATCACCTCTCACTCAGGAAGGTCTGAGGGCTGAGCTGTCCTAGCAAGCCTCAAGTGCAGCAGGAAAGGCATGGCCTTGGGTTTGGGGCATGTCTGCCTTCACTCCCCTCTTGAGTGCAACAGGACCCTACGTGATCCTGGACTCTTGAAACAAGAGGCCAAGTGTGGCATCTTGCCATTGGAAGGAGCTGGTATGAGGGAGACACCCTCAGGGAAAGGCCATGCCAACTGGGAACGCCACACAAACACAGGGCGGCAACACTAACATTGTGGTTTTGCGTAATAAGTAGGCAGAGAAGGCAGACACTAAACCTGAATCGAGCCAACAAGGCAGGACAGAGAGCAGTAGACGCAGACCATCAGGGGTCAGGGGCCAGCCCCACGCAGGACGACGGGGCAGTGTTTGGAGATGAGAGGTGAAAGCCCCTTCTTTACAGAGCCCAGGTGTTGTTCCCCTACAGGGCTTTGTTCTCCTCCTCCTGTAGGGGAGCGTCCCCTCTGGAGCCATGCAGCCCATATCCTGCACATCATCTATATCCAGAGGCCATGTGCTGCCAGGGGCTGATGCTGGGCTTTGTATCAGATGCCCCACATCTCTGCCCCTTCCCAGAGGACAGAAAGCCAAGCTTTAACCCTGCTGGAGATCTTCTTTTTTTTTCCTCTCAGTAAAAATGGTACTGAGATCACCCACTTTTTTCTCCAGGTTGGGGAGGTTTAGTAAGTTATTGGATGAGTTTGAACATTGGGAAGAATTATTGCTAGATCTATGACAAAAACTGATCCAAAAAAATAATAATAACCATGACAGATTGTTTATCAGAAAGTAGGTGAGCAGGAGAAAAGGAAATGATTAAGTCTGGGAGATGAAAAATAATTGTACAAGAAAGGGAATCTGTTCACAGGACACACCCCAGAGTTTAGGAAAGCGATAATTGCATTCTTAAACAGTGACCACAGATTTCACTGAAAATTGTGGTATTGCCATATTGGTGAGAATAGGATGTTTAAAAAGTAATGGCTCAGCTGTTTTAAGCACAGGTTTAGGAACTCTAGCGCTGAAGGCCAGAAAAACCCCAAACGCTGGTCACATCTGCCTATGGGCCGGCTGGAGGAGCCGAGTGAGCCATTTCCATCATGCATTATAAGCAAACTTGTTTTTTATGCATATAGGCCTGTTTCGTCTCTTAAACTTTGACGAAAGTAAAAACGCGGGAGAAAAACCGTACGGCCTTCTCCATGTCTTATTGTCAGGGTGAATGTAGAGGAAATTTGATTCGTAAAAGCTTCCAGCGTGGTTCTTGCCATGGTGGGTAATCCACAAACTTAGTTGAAGGTTAGCTGATCTCTAGAGTTTTGGGGGTTGTTGTTGTTGTTGTTTTAAGGAGCAAGGTAGGTGCACAGCTCAGAGCCAAAGGGAAGGGCCCAACATCCCTCTTAGAGAAAGTAAGATGAAAATGTAGGTGGTTAGGAATGAGATCTGTAATTGATAGAGGGCAGTGTCAAACTTCTCTCAGCATGGATTTCCAGTAGAGACAAGTTCAAAGCCTGAACTTGTGAAGCCCTTCCCTAGAGGTGTCCATTTCTGTCTCATTCATCCCTTGTGGGACAATTACCATTCCATTCACCTCAGTGGCTTTGTAAATTTATCCCCTAAGTCTTCAGGATTTTACAGGTTTACCTGAAAAACAAGTTGTGTTTATGGGGGGGAGCTCTGCAGCCAGACTGCCCGAGTTCAAATCCCAGCTCTACGGTTTACTGATTGTGTGACTTTGGGGGTCTCCCCCTACTTCCCCGGGGGTCTCAATTTCCTCATCAGAAAATAAGGGTGTTACCAGTACAAGCTTCATAGGACTGTTATGAGAATGGAATCCATTCATGAATGTCAGGCATTAAAAAAAATGCTGGGCATACAGCAAGAGCTCAGAGATTGTTTGCCCCTATTGCTATGACTACTACTATTCCTCCTAGCTGAGAAAAGTCAGGGGCGCCATGTTCATTGTTGTTGCGTTAGGCCATCAGATTAGTTCAGGATTCAGGCAAGTAAATCAAGCTGAGATAGGTGAGTTACAGAAGAATGGAGCCCACTCATGTCTGCTGAGCAACCTCTTTGTAGTTGACCTGAAGCAGAACAAAGCTGTGAACCTCGGTGTGCCCAGTGAGCTACTCCAGGACCACACGAGTCACTTCCTGTGGCCAGTAATCCCTATTGTTGGGTGATGGAACTTCACCAAGGAATTCTTTCGACTGGGTTCGTGATGCCTGTGTCCCCTGGGCAAGCAAGCTGACGACTCTACTTCTTCTCTCTGTTGTGCAATAAAATGAGATGTCTGATAATGGCTTGGTGCTGGAATGTGTAGACCCCCCTGGTAAAAGCATGGTTTTAAAGTGCTTCCGGGGGGCACCTGGGTGGCTCAGTGGGTTAAAGCCTCCTGGGATCGAGCCCCGAATCGGGCTCTCTACTCAGCAGGGAGCCTGCTTCCTCCTCTCTTTCTCTGCCTGTCTCTCTGCCTACTTGTAATCTCTGCCTGTCAAATAAATAAATAAAAATCTTTAAAAATTTAAAAAAAATAATGTTTAAAGTGCTTCCGGCCAGAAGCTGCATGTGTTCAGGATTCTCGTGGAGGGAGCAGGCCACCCGCCCGCAGTGGTCCCTGCCCACTCCTTCCTGTCATCATGTCTTGCCCTGGGGTCTCAGTGGTTAGCATTTCCAAGGTTCTGGTGCCACCTTTGTTCCTCCGCACAGATCAGCTCAACTGGAAATTGTGCTTTGCTGTGTGGTTCCCAATCAGAGAGAAACTTAGCTGGACCTTTCTGAGACGGGGCTATCAGTAAGTCATGCCTTTGGCTTTTGTTTGTTTTCTGAGTCAGAGACTTAGGCAAGCGTTGTCTCGTATTGTTTGTTGAGTTTATTGACATCATCACAATTACCTAATGGATAGACACTGTTGTGGACCCAAGATATGCAACCCGCTCGCGGTTTTCCCGAGGCTGTTACTAAGGAAGAAAACCAGACTTGTGTTCAATGAATGCATGTATTGGACACATATTTATGGGGCACAGACCTGGTGCCAGGACTGGGTGAGACCCTGGGGATGTAGCAGCAGTAAGCTTGCGGTGGAGAGCCCAGAAAGAGAGAAACAGGATGCTTAGATTGTAAGTATAAGGACAGGAAACAGAGGTGGGGGGGGTGGGGACGTAGGGAGACTGCCTTTCCTTTGATGGGTTGGAGAAACCGCTCTGAGAGATGGCAGATAAACTGCCTTTGGGTGAGACCAGAAGGAGAGGCAGCCAGCCTAGCCAATGGCTGGGGGACGAGCCTTGTGGGGAAGGGAAGAGGGCACATGGAGATCCCAAAGCCATGGGAGCTGGAGCCCCAGGGGGCTAGAGGGAGAGCTCCTGGGAAAACTGGAGAGGTAGCCAGGGCTCTGGGGCCACCGGGGGCATCCTGGGTCCTGCAGTGAAAGTGCTTAGAGGACTTGGTGAGTGGTATGATGAGCTCTAATTTGGTCCAGAACGATCATTCTGGTTATTGTGTGGCAAAGCGATCAAACGGTTGAGTCCCAAACCCACACTGTTTGAAGATGTAGATTCCCTGGGTTCCTCCTGACTGCTCTGTAAACGCCCCCTAACACCCAGCTTGGTGAGGCGATCAGTCACGTCTAAGCATGTCCCATTGTTTCTAAATTTCTGACAAATCACTGGAGTTGATCTACCTCTAGGTAACTGGTGATCATGAGAGCTCCCACCTGAGCCATGAACACGGTCTGATGGTGTCTTGATCAAAAAAATTTTTTTTTCTTTTTTGTGGTCTCTTTCCCAGGAAGGCAGCCAAGATGAAAGGATAATGAGGGCGTTTTTTTTTTTAGGGTGGGGATGTACTGGGGAAAAACAAATATATACTGTAGTAGGGAGGATTTTATGCATGAATAAGGTGTGAGATGTGGAAAGGGTTTGGGTGGTTCCCATTTCCTTGTGCATTTACAGTCGTTCCCTTGGATAGCTGAGCAAACATTGGAAAGCTGAGACTCATAGACACTAGTCAAACCTGCTGGTTAAAATCTATAGAGACAGAAAAGAGATTGGTGGTTGCCAAGGACTGAACAGGGGAAGGATCGAGGAGTGGCTGCTAATGGGCATGAGGTTTCTTTTGGGGGTGATGAAAATGTTCCAAAATTAGATTGCGGTGATCACGGAACTCTGTGAAAATATCCAAAGTCACTGAATCGCATACTTTAAATAGGTAAATTGTATGATATATGAATTTAATAAAGCTATTAAAATAAAACGGTTTACAGCCCGGTGGGATAAGCCGGAAAGGTACACTGAAGGCTGTAAGGTTCATTGGATGAATTGACTGTTCACTGGCTAGTACACAGCAGAAGAGCAAGTGTCTGTTGCCATAGTCACAGGTGACAACACGACTGGAAATTGAACGTACTTGAGTTTGAGGTAGAGCACGTGGGAGATTATGATCAAGGCCCTTAAACTGTGTCCCACCATATCCCTGCATTGACGCGCCACGGTAATGGTAACGGCTTCCGTTTCTCGGACACTCACTTAGCTGTCCGGAAGAGTGCTGAGCACTTGACATACATTAACTCATGTATCCTCCCAACTATCCAAGTGGGATTTATCCCCATTTTACAGAAGAGGAAATTGAGGCTCAGGGAAGGATGGTAACTTGTTTCAAGATCACGGAGCTAAGAGGGGTGCGGCCAGGATTCGCACTAAGTCTGTCTGACCGGAAGCCACAGTAACCGAGTCACCACTGGTGGTGACGTCTCCGCGCACACCGTCACGGGAGAGCAGGGGGCTCCCAATTTGCCTACACCGTGAGCTGAAGAACAGTCCTATCTCAGCTCCTAAGAGATAAGCTAGACTCTACTCTGGTTCCGTCCCTCCTTTCAAGACCTCCATCCCGGGGAAATAAGGAACTTTAAAGTTTGCTCCTCGGCTGGTCCTCGGAGGAGGCACAGGGGCAAACCTCTCTCTCTGTCTTCTCTTCCACGATGCCCTTCCCTTCCTCTGTGCTTCAGAGAAACCAGATTTCCTGATGGTCCCCGAGCGCACCCCATCCCACCTGTCATTGTCTAAGAGGCCATCCCCTTCCTTCCCATTCATTTAAATCCTACCCTTCCTTTGAGGCACAATGAAAGGGTGCTTCCTTCTCGAAGCTTTTTTTCCTGCTTTCTCTTTCCCTTTTTCACGATTTTCCTCTGGCCCGTGATCTGTTCTCTACTTTTGTATTCATATTCATTCATTCTCCTTCACTTTCTCTCTGTCTCTGTCTCCACCTTCCCTCCACCTCCCTCCATCTACCCTACTAAGCGGTAAGTTCTGTGAGGGCAGGACCTGGGGTGTACGAGCATGTCAAGGCAGAAACACTGCCCCCTTCCCCTTCTGTTGCTCTTGCCCATGAAGCCTCTATTTCAGGAGATGAAGACCGAGTTACCATCCCCCCCAGATGTGTCCCGGGCTCTCCCCCACTAGGGCCCTGAGGGCTCAGAGTGCCCCAGCTCTCTGAACTATCATCCCTGTCACCTTTTCCCCTCTAGCCCGGCCCCAGGTCAAATCCCACTCTCATCTCCCTAGAAGAACTCTCTCTCTCTACCCCTCTGTCCCAGCTTACTGTTTGCTTCTCTCTTCAGAAGTCCTCACGTCGTGTCTGTGCCTGTGCTTATAGTCTTCACCTCCCAGGAGAGGGTGTGTTTTCTCTCTGTGTTGGTCAACTCCCCAGGCAGGGTTTCCTGTGGGCTGTGCACGTCCCTGGGATGCCTCCCTTCAGAGGCAGGGATGGCATCTCTGAAGTCCCACAGAGCCTGAATGATGGAGCACACACAGCGCCACTCACCTGGTCAGTATTTGTTGACTCTGTTGATGAGAAATTATGTCCCAAGGACTGGAAGGTTGTGTTTAGTTTCATGGAGGCGTATTTTTAATGTCTGTTCCCTCTCCCCCAGTCCCATGTTGGATTTCAAACATATTTTTTTTCTTTCCCAGTGATCGACTTCACTAAGTCTAAGCTTCTTAACCTCAAGAGATAATCTCCTCTCTCACACTCAGGCAGATGAACCCCTGAAGTTCAGTGTAGGAATGATCGAGTCCCCCAGAGTTATGCTAGCACCTGGATGACTAGGAGAACACCTGGCCAGGAGACAAGTACATGTTATGATGCATGTTTGCCTTTTCCTGCAAAGGCAGCACCCGGCAAAGTCCCGTCCTACAGAAAGCTTGAATGGACCAGAAACTCGGGTCTGGGGGGAGCTCAAGTACTCAGAGAGGAGGGTTTGCATTTGTAAAATCGTGCCTGATTCCGCATGTTGAAGGCAGAGAACTCAAGCCATTTGCTTTTGTCTCCCCACGGGGCTGCAGACACCTGGGAGATCCCAGGGAAGGCGAGTTGGTATATTTGTTCACAGAGCAGGAGTGGGAGCGCCTTTTCAGAAAGTGTTCAAATTCCTATTTCTGAAATTTAGAATTTTCCTGAACTAAGAGGCTCATTTTGCTGTTCACTAGCACTGTAACCACAACCCAGGGGTGTGCTGGTGAATGCTTAACAACCAGCTCTAGGACGGGAGTGGGGGAAGGCTGAGGTGTAAAGTCTGCCAGTTTCCATGGTGTCAATGCCACGCACCCCGCCCCCGCCCCGCCCCACAATGGCCTATTTCAGAGGACTAAGGGGAAGTCACTGGCTGCACAGTGGGGCAGGGCTGTGCAGAGTTGGCTCTCCACGGCAAGGGGCCGCTCCAGCCCCCCACTTGTGGGGCAATTCCCTTAGAATCCCTGAAGCTCGGTTTTCATTGTTGTAGGGTGAGGATAACTTAAAGTTGATGGGATCAAGGGAGATATTACTTTTGAACACCTTTTATAAATTGCAAAGTACCATACTCATATTTATCATTTTCCTTAGTTTGTCTAAAATGCTATTTTTAAAAGATTTTATTTATCTATTTGTCAGAGAGAGAGAGCAAGAGAGCGAGCACAGGCAGACAGAGTGGCAGGCAGAGGCAGAGGGAGAAGCAGGCTCCCTGCCGAGCAAGGAGCCCGATGTGGGACTCGATCCCAGGACGCTGGGATCATGACCTGAGCCGAAGGCAGCTGCTTAACCAACTGAGCCACCCAGGCATCCCTAAAATGCTATTTTTAAAAAAGATTTTGTTTATTTAACAGAGATCACAAGTAGGCGGCGGGGGTGGGGGGGAGGGGGAGGAGGGGTGCGGGGCAGAGCAGGCTCCCTGCTGAGCAGAGAGCCCATTGCAGGGCTCCATCCCAGGACCCTGAGATCACGACCTGAGCCGAACACAGAGGCTTAACCCACTGAGCCACCCAGGCGATGTGAGATCCCTGGATGACCTTAAAAGACTCCATCAAGGGGCTCCTGGGTGGCTCAGTGGGTTAAAGCCTCTGCCTTCGGCTTAGGTCATGATCCCAGGGTCCTAGGATGGAGCCCCGCATAGGGCTCTCTGCTCAGTGGAGAGCCTGCTTCCTCCTCTCTCTCTGCCTGCCTCTCTGCCTACTTGTGATCTCTGTCTGTCAAATAAATAAATAAAAATAATTTTTAAAAACAAGACTCCATCAAATCTCAGAAGGGATTTTTGTTACACATGAGACATACCTGCTCATAGTTACGCACAGCTGACATGGGCCACTGCATGCCCGGCGGGTGCTGGAGGGGCTCCCATGAGGGGATGACCTCATGTGGTCACCTGGGAGATGGGACCTGTATTCTTAGTCCCTCTTTACCGAAGCAAATGGCAGGGAAGACAGCCTGGGGGTCAGGGAGCCTCCCTCCTCATCCAAAGTCCTTTCTAATTCCTGTGAGGGAGAGGAGGTCGGACTCCAAGCAAATCAGTGTGCTCCAAAGTAACATTACTGACTGTCAGGGAAAGGCTAGGAGAGGTCACAGAAGGGTGTTGCCTTAGTGAGTCATGTCAGCCCAGAGGTGTGTCTTGGGAGTCCCTCTTTTAGAAGAGGGAGAAGTCTCCAAGTTGGTTTTATATCCCTTTCCAAGACTTGCCTTCCTATAGAGAAGGCAGGTGTGGCACATCCGGGCAAAAGCGTCATGTAATTTACAAGGAGGAAATTTCCCGGCTAAATTATTATAATCCTAGGACCTCTCTGCCTTGTGAGAATCAGATTAACCAGATTTGCTCCTGGGCTGTTTCCATAATCAGGAGCCCAGCTGACAGAGAGCTGACAGTGCCTTTTATGTTTAGAGGAGTAGCAAAAACCTGTTGCACTGCCTCAGAAAGGCAAATCAAGTATCGGGACATCTCACCAGTGGAAAGTGGCATAGCAGCTAGAACACAGCCTTCCTGCGGATACCTCCACCCCCGCCTGCCGGGAGTGTCTGTGCCAAGGAGCCCTGCGCTTTGTGCCACGTAATAATCCTGATTAACAAACTAACATGGTATATTAAAAAAAATGAGGTCTTGGAAGCCAATTGAAGAGAAAGATCATTTTGGACAACAAATGATGGGGTTACAGTGTGTAGCTTCAAGTAACTACCACTTGCCACAGCAGGAAATGAACTTTTAGGTAAACTACAAATTAAGCACTCTGCATTTATTTAAAGTCTTGAGTTTCTTGTTTCCCTGGGCTCAATACTAGTGCCGTTTTCTAACACAAAGAAGGGGAGTAGGAGGTGGGGGGAGGCTGGAGCAGGGAGAACACATCTTTGTGATGTGTGTTTACAATCAAATGGGAACTAATGGAGAAGAAGCCTAGAAAAGATTCTAGGTAATCCAACAGTTTCTGAAATGTAGACTCCCAGGAGAATAGGATTCCCACCTTGAAGCAGAAACCAGCCTTGCCAGCAGAATATCATCTCACAATTGCAAATCCAGAGGGATCCTAACCAGAGACCAATCCAGGCCTGGGCTCAAGGTAGAGGCTGCAGGGAGGGCCCTCCTGATGGCAGGCTGCATTTCCTCCTTGTATCACCCTCCCCCTGGGAGTGTTCTTTTCCCAGAAATTGCTGCAGCCTGGAATAATTTCCTTTTATATGTGAAGTGCTATTTCCCATCTGCTTATTTACTAGCAGGTGTTACCTTTGGGATTATGATGCAGCTGGGTGTTCACTGCTTCTGAGCTTTGTAATCAGAATTTAGCTAGTACATTGTACTAGCTTGATTTCCTTCTGTGCTGCATAAGACTTTCCTGTGGAAATCCCCTACCACAGTGCTTCAGAGCATGGGCTCTGGAGTCAGACTCCTGCTTAGCTGTGTGATCTCGAACAAGGTTTCCAGTTCAGCCCTGGTGCTCTCCTTAGCGCCCCAGGATAATAGGATAGCACCGCCGTAAGGCATTTATGAGAATGACCTGTGATCGCAGATATAAATTAGCGATCTTAATGCCTGGAACATAGTCAGTGTTCAATAAGTTGTACCAGCTGTAATAACAGAATGGTGCTAGGGAGTTATTTCCTGAGATGCTCTAAGTTCAGAATTCTGTGGCTTTATGTGGGAGATGTTCCAAGAATGGTATCGGAGGGTAACCATATTTTCCCTGATCCAAAAATTGAGCTGAGAAGCACAGAAATGGCAACTCAGATTACTCGACGTGTGAAGTCAGAAGTATCCCAGAAATTTGGAGGAACTGATCACTGATCTTGTACTTGTACAGGGCCAGCATTGATACACTGTGAAGCAAAAACAAAGGAAGCCCAAAACAAGAGAAAATCAAATGCTGGGTGACAGTACAGAGATTTAGTGAGGAAGGACGGGGGAGTGTATGAAATATTTGATCAATGTGGCCCAGAGTGAAGGCTTCAGAGAAGAGCCAGTAGATCAGCTGGGCCCCATGGGTCAGGGTGGGTTTGGGCAGGAGGGAAAAGAAGAAACCGTTCCAGGTGAGGCTGAGAGGCCTGTGTGGAGGCTCCGAGGACGCTGAAAATCTTAGGTCAGGGAGTTGTGAGGAGGCCCAACCAAAGGAGTATTTGTATATTTCCATACACAAATAATAGAGTGTTTTAGTGTGCATTCTTTGGGGTTGGACTGCTTGAGTTCAAAACCACTTAACACAGTGCTATGGACTCAGCAAATGTAGCTCCTTCTCAGAATCCAGAAAGCTAGTGTGGACCATGTTATTGAAGATCCCTGAAGCTAGACAGAAACTTTAGACTTGATGGGTTGGGACTGAGAGAACTGTTGAAAGTTCTTTTGTTTTTAGTTTAATAAAATTTATTTTTTAAAAATAGTTTTAGATTTATAGAAAATTTGAGAAGTTCATGTAAGGAATTTCCCAATATTAGTAACATATATAAATATAATGTTAAAGTAAAATATAATATTTCTGTTATAATTAATGAACCAGTATCGATGGAGTGTTAACTAAATTCTTTATTCATATTTCCTTAGTTTTTATCTGATGTCCTTTTTCTGTTCTGGGATCTCATCAGGATGCCACATGACGTTTAGTTACCATGAGTAACCGTGAGTTACCATCTCGGGCTTCTTATGGCTATGACAAGAAGACTTTCCTCCTTGGTTTTGGTCACCTTGACAATTTTGAGGAGTCCTGGGTGGGTTTTTGTAGACTGTCCCTCAGTTTTGGAATTTTCTCATGATTAAATTAGAATTGTGGAGTTTTGGGAAGGAAGACCACAGAGACAAAATGCCAGTTTTGCCCACATTATCTCAAAGGTACAAACTATCAACGTGACCATCACTGTTGATGTTGACCTTGAGCACCTGGTTGAAGTAGTGCCCATCAGATTTGTCCACTGTAAAGTCACTCTTTTCCGCCGTCCATACTGTCGGAAGAAGCAACGTACAGAATGTACCAAGTAAGAATGGGGACTTAATGCCACCTCTTCGTGCAGACTACTCTTTGGAGGTTGCATTGGAGAAGAAGGAGCCAGGGAGCAGGACACTCTCCACACTCTGAGAAAAGGGGTTTGAGGGCTAGATTAGATTCATCTAGCAAGAGAAGGCGGAGTTAGGAATGTGGCAGAGGACAGAAGTTAGTGGGAGAGGAAAAGAGAGTGGAATCAAGGATGACCTCAAGGTTCCAAGCGGCAGTGATCAGGGGATTGTCTGAGTACAGAGAGCAATGCATGCATTGACTGCCAACTCCCTTTCTTAGCTGTGTCACTTTGTTCCTCTGAGTCTCTGCCCATTTGTTACCTGGCATTGACGGTCCCTGTTCTTCCTGCCTCGTGGGGCTCTTTGAGAGTGAAATGAGCAAGAGCAGTGGCGAGCTCTCAGAAAACAGGCACAAACACTGCATCTTTGAAGGCTGGCTAAGGGAGTGCGAGGAGAAGAGGGGGTTCTGACTTCCTCCAATAACCAGGAGCCACTCAAAACTCACACTGCGCGCGCACACTGTCTTGGGTTTGTGATTGACACCTGCTAAGTGGATTTTTGCTTTCTCAGCTGTTCTGCTTCCAGGGATCTAGTTCCATGGTCTGTTGAGCAAGACGACACTGGTTCTGGATTGGAAGGAAGGGCTTTGCCTAATCTTTGTGGCGTTCCTTTTTTTTTTTTTTTAAGATCTTATTTATTTATTTATTTGACAGAGAGAGAGAGACAGAGGGAGAACACAAGCAGGCAGAGGCAGAGGGAGAAGCAGGCTCCCCGCCAAGCAAGGAGCCTGATGCGGGACTCGATCCCAGGACCCCGGGATCATGACCTGAGCGGAAGGCAGCGGCTTAACCAACTGAGCAACCCAGCGTCCCTCTTTGTGGTGTTCTTACCACGTAGTGACTCCTGCTTGGGGGCACTCAAGGCTACTGGGATTTCCTTACTGAGCTCAGTCCCCCAGCCTTATCACCTGCCATACCCCATGGGAATTTCGAAAGTAATGCATCCAAAATGGCGCTTTTGACTTCCGTCCTTAACTGGAGTTTCAGAGGCGTGACTGGCCTTGCTTGCCTGTGACAGAGAGTGTGAAACTTCCCAGCTCACAATGGGCTGTTTATCTGAGTAGCCAGAATCCCTCCAAATGGGGTATTGCACCATGGAGGAGTCCCTTTACCTTTCTGGACAAATGGACTCTTAGCTCTTCATGTCATATTTCCTCATTATTCAGAAAGCATCAGCCTTGCTTTTGGGATTTCATTGTGCAACTCTTATTTTAGCAGTGAATTGTTGAGCCATGGGAGATTTTAAGCTTGTCCATGCAAGTTCCAGGGCAAATCACTGACTACTTGGTACAGTAGAGTCAGGCACTTGACTATTCAGGATGCAACTGCCAATAACCTGCTAGGAGCTTGGGGCAAGGAACGTCAGCTCTTCGCCCCTCAGCCTCCCTATCAGTAGAATAAGTGGGGCCCACCCAGGAACTGAAAGATGGAGCAGTTGTGTGAAAATTAGCAACAGAGCCAACTGGAAGTAAGAGGAGTGTGGAATTACCGTCATGGCCATATTGCAACTGACTCAGCATATTTCAAAAATGTAAAATTGAGCCAATGAACACACATTTGGTATTTACCAAACTGCCGGAGGCACTTATGTAAAATGAACCTCTTTATTAATCTTTAAAAAGAGATTCTTTTGTCGACATGGTTGGGATGCGATGAACATGCTCGCTTAGTCTTTGGGTTCCATCAGTTTTCTAATAAGAAAAGCCCATTCCAACAGCGTGGAGGTTCCTCAAAAAGTTGAAAATAGAACTACCCTATGATCCAGCAATTGCACTACTGGGTATTTACCCTAAAGATACAAACATAGTGATCCGAAGGGGCACGTGCACCCGAATGTTTATAGCAGCAATGTCTACAATAGCCAAACTATGGAAAGAGCCTAGATGTCCATCAACAGATGAATGGATAAAGAAGATGTGGTATATATACACGATGGAATACTATGCAGCCATCAAAAGAA